>CBVK0101998964.1:0-10213 GCA_900067695.1 Picea abies
TCCTGAGGTTTTTCCATGCTATATTGATGTTTGGTTCTTAACATATGGAGAAGGCTCACTAGCAAAAGACCAAGGACCAGGAAGAGGAAGTGAAGAAGCTTGAAGGATATTTGTTAGCTATAAGATAGATCGACTTTTAGAACCAAACTTCAAAAGGTGGAATATATAACTATATGTTTTATGTTAGTGCTTCTCAGGCCTTGCATGCTCATAATTCTTAGAGTGAATGGATAGTTGACTCTTGTTTCACCCATCATACAGCTAAAGATTATTATTTATTTTCTTCATTAAGTGAAGCTACAGAAAAAGAAATATGTTTCGCAGATGATTATGCACTCACTATTGTTTTTGTTATGTAACATCCCCACTATAATCCCTAGTTTAATTAATGCATAATGTAGATATGAATGTGGATATGGCCAAGTGATGTAATATGCGAAATCTATTTTCTAATTTTTAATAAATATATTGTGATACCAATAGCTAATAATATGGACATAGATGGTGGCTGAGTTTTCCACAAGAGAAGAAAGTGTCTAAGAGGATCCCAAGGGGTAAATGGCTTATGGGTATTAATCTAGACCTAGTTTTTTTAAATTTTATTATCATTAGGGAAAACTTCTAATTTTTGTTTGAGTGTATGAGAGTCCAATCATTAAACTCACATTAGAGGGTGGGTGTGAGAGTCACATTCCATATTTATTGGAAAACATGGGGCTGAAGAAATCAACATTGGGCAAAGTGAGTAGTCAATGGCCTTGGGGAAAAGAGAGGAAATTTGTATGGGGGAATTAGGTAGTTTTTACACAATCAGTTGGGCATGAACAATAAGCAGGGAGTAGGAAAAAGAGCACCAGAGTTAGAGCAAGAAGGTAGGGAAAATTTAGGAGCATGGTGGAGCATATGGAGAGCGTTTCATAGCTAGAAATTGAAGAGCCAAGTTGTCAGGTCTGAAGAGTGAACTCCTGAGTGAGTTTCACTGTAACAACAAGTGTTGTTGTTGGTCGCTGGTAGTTTTCCTGAAAGTGAGTTCCCTGAAGTTCCCAACATAGATATTCCTAGTTGTTTGTTCCAGAGAGACTCTGATAAACGAGTGGGATGTCTGATGGACTGAGTGCAGTGAAAGGGTTCATTCCTTGGGTTGGGTAGGCCAAGGCGAAGAGAGTTGGAAGGAATTCAAGTTAGATGTAGGGAAATATCAATGGGTAGTGTGATAATGAGTTGTTAGTTGACTATGAGAGGCATCCTTCTTTTGTGGATTCCTAGCCCCCACTCAGGGGTGACTTCTTGTTGATATTTAGAACAAAAAGTCTATGGTTTGGTGGAATGTCCTTCCCAAGTAGTTGGTTGCATAAATGTTTTATAAAAGATAAGTGTTTATTTATTTCTAAATTATCTGTTGAGTTTAATTGTTGTGCTTAACTCTATGTACGTGAATGTTTTATTGCTGGTGTGAATCAGTTATTTGTTGAGTTCATGTTCAGTTACAATGTTGTAGATGCATTTCATTATAGGTATCCAATTCTGGTTAAAAATGTGCTTAAAACATAACTAGTAATCTATAGCAAACGAGTTAAAAAGAAAACTTTGATTTTTATGTGTATTTTCGCAAAGAGTTCCCTAGTTGAGTTGGGGAACATTACATTATGGCATTAGAGCAATAGGTTGCAACACTGACATGTAAGAGCCTGCTATAGGACCACAAGAAGTTGTTTGATTAGATTTTTTCTTTTGGGTAAAAAAAAATTTTTCATGGAACAACCTTGGAGAATTTTTTTTTGTGGTTAAACACTATCGTGACAGTTATGGAAATCATGTTCAAGTAATTCTCCATGGACTTGGCTTTCCAACAAGCCATCATTCGCTTGATTTGGACATCTAGATGGGAATTTATGCCTTCCATAAGATCCATGCATAGGAGTGGTCGATTTAACCCACAATGGATTCTCAGTCGTTGATCTACGAGGGGTGTTATTTATTTCATCACAAATGCATGGGGAAGAGTTTGAGTGAACAAATTATAAATAAAAGACAACCCTTTATTACTTGTGCGTGAAGCATGGAGAGCCGCGAATTCCTATGGATCTCGCATGCAACATACCTTTTGGCTAAGGTAATCGATATCGATGGATCAAATTGGAGTTATTGTATGGAGGTTAGACGTGGTGGCTAGTGTCTCAGTGCCCCAATGGACTGTCATCGGGACTATTTGGTTGAAGTTTCATGCATTGTTCTGGTGGGATGTTGCCTTGAGTCGGATCAGAGTTAGTTGGATGGCAGTTGCACATGGTGGTGTAGTGGACCACTGGGCCAGTGGACCGGATCAAATCATAGTTGGTTCGCAATGTGTCATGGTGGTTCGGTGGCCTGGTGCCTTGGTGTGGTGTTAGTTCGCAATGTTGTATGGAGATAGTGGTCAGGTTGGTCAGTGCCCCAATGATCCGGTGGATTGGATCGAGATTGAAAGGAATTTTCGTGAGGCGAATGGAAGGTAGCACGGTAGGCTGGTGGCTCAGTTACCTAGAAAAATTATATGAGTGCCATAACAGCAATAAAACAACCAAATTATCAGAAAATATGATGTTTTTGAAGGTCATTATTTTGCAGGGCCTTTTTGAGGGCCTAAACAATGTTTTTAGAAAACCAAATTTCACAGAATTGTGTACTTTTAATAAACATAATTTATTCTTCTAAAATGAAAGAGTTGGAGGAGAGCTTTCCAATGAGCTATTCTAAGCGCAAAACAGAGCTTGTATGAAGAAGTTACAACCCAAATAGTTGAAGGTAAAATGCAGTATCGGATTTCATTTAGAGGACATAACTACTTGCTCGAAAGTTAGTTTGGGGCCCAGGAGCAGTCTATGGAAAGCTCAAGGATTGTAGAAGTCAGGAACCAAATTTGATTTCTGGGTACTTTAAGATGTGTTGGGAGAGAGAGAGAGGACACATGTAGCTTGCAGGGTTGAAAAATGAAAAATGGTCAAAACCTCCGAGGACCATAACTTTATGCTCGGAGCTCAGAATTGGGAAAATAAATAGTCGATGGAAAGGTATTCGGGAGGCGAATCTGTCTATTAACCAAGAAAATTAATTTGAGTAGAAAATTTTGCAATCAAATCAAAAGAGGATGATTGGTGAAATTAAAGGGAAGAAAAATGTATGCATTCTTTTCCAAAATGGTGTGTGTATATATTTTTGTCTAGCATAAATTTATTTCCATGCACATTTTTTTCAGAATTTTAGAGGTTTGGAAAGCCAATTTCATTTCTATATGAGAACTACAAAAATGGAATATTCCTAAGGGTCCTACAATCACGAAGATAAATTCATAGGTATGCATGTCAACATGGGGAATGTTGAGACTAAGTCTAATGGAAGAAGACACAAGCCAAAGCTCGTAACTATGAGAAGACTGGAGAGAGAAGTGAAGAGCTATAGGGTTGATAATGAAAAGATAATGAAGGCTCATGAAGAGATACTTCATATTCTAAACATGTTGCAGAAGCAATTCATAAAGACTCTGGCACAAAGAAAGAAGCTAGTGCTAGACAAGTGACATCATCCAAGTCCCATAGCAGAAGGGATAAGCATGGGAATGATATGAAGTCAAGGAGAATGAGAAAGCAACATCATTCCTCAAGGAAGTCCACTAGGATAACTCATGCAAGTTCAGGGCTAGGGAGCAACCCAAGTGTGTCTCCTATCAGGAGACAGAGGAGAAGACCCAAGGGAGACATCTTGCAAGGTGAACTCAAGATGAACAAGCCACATACTTTCAATGTTGAGCATAGAAAGGGTGAAGAGGTCGAGGCCTGTCTATTGGAAATGAAGAAATATTTACAGCTGCATGATTACCCTTCAAGGCTAGAAACAAGAATTGCAACCTACCATGTGCAAAGCAAGACAACAATATGGTGGGATCAACTTAATCAAACAAAGCATATTGATGAGAAGAGGGTCTCATGAAGGCGATTCAAAGGATATTTCCAAGAGAAATATTTATCTGAAAATTACTATGAAATAAAGATGAAAGATTTATTTGAACTTGAATTGTTAAGCATGTCAATGGATGAATATCAGAAAAGGTTCTTTGAATTGCTAAAGTATGTGAACTTCATAAAAGATGAGAAAGTCAAAATCCAAAGGTTTCTTAGTGGGTTACCCTCTTGCAGTGACAAGATACAATATAATAAACCCAAAACTTTGGAGGAATCCATAAGGAGAACAAGGAATCTCTATGAGTAGATCAAAGGGAGGCCAGACTTTCAAAAGAATTGGAATGACAAGACGAAAGGTAATAAAGAACAAAGGAAGAAAGGTTTTAAGCCACCATTTTTCAAGAACAACTCCCAAGTAAATCAATAAGGACATTTAGCCAAAAATGAGAACAAGACAATAGATTATTTTTGGAAAAGGCCAAAGAAACAACCTATACAATGTTGTAAATGTGACTGAAATCACTTATATATGGACTGCCTTCACAAAGGTGAAAGAATGAGGATTTTTTACAACATTCAGGAGGTTGAAACAATGGAATACATGGGAGGAAGCATGCAAATGATTATACATCCTTGGCCAAAAAATCAACAAAATATCAGTCCCCCATGATTGAAGTGGAAAGTAAGATTGATAACCAACCCATAGTAATTTTAATTGATTATGGAGCTATCCATAGTTATATGAACTCTAATATTATTGAAATATTTCACTTGCAAAGGAGTAAGCATAAAAAATAGTGGTTGGTTCAGTTAGCCACAAGGGCTAAGAGAAAGATCTATGAGTTAGTTAAACATTTCACAATAGACATGAATGGACTCAACATGAATGTAGATGTGAACATTATACCATTGGGTTCATATGATTGTCTAATTGGCATGGATTTTTTGGGAAAACACCATGTTGTCCTAGACTGTTACAACAAGACAATATATTGTCTTGATGAGAAGGGAAAACAAGGAAAGATTCAAAGCATTCCAAGAGTTGTGGTTGTTAGAGAGATTTCAGCCATGCAGTTGAAAAAAAGTTTTAGGAATGGATATCAAATTTTTGCAACCCATATAAAAGAGGCAACTAGAGATAAAGAAACAAGTTTTGAAGACCATCCAGTCTTAAAATATTTTGAAGATGTTTTTAAGGAAATCCCAGGATTACCACCAAAGAGGGACATCAATTTCTGTACTGATATGGTGTTGGAAGCTGCCCCAATGTCCAAGACACCTTACAAAATGGGCACATAAGAATTAAAAGAGTTGCAGATGCAAATTGAAGAGATTTTGAAGGAGTATATACACCAAAGTGTGTCACCTTGGGGAGCCCCAATTCTTTTTGTAAAGAACAAGGATGGAACCTTAAGGCTATGTATTGATTTCAGACAACTGAATAAGGTCACTATAAAGAACAAATATCCTTTAGCAAGGACTGTAGATTTATTTTATCAACTGAAAGGTGAAAAGATATTTTCCATGATTGATTTGAGATCAGGTTATCATCAAGCAAGGAAAAAAGAGAAATATATCAGAAAAACAACGTTCATAACAAGGTATGTGCATTACGAATTCACAATAGTGCCATTTGGGCTATCAAATGCCCCAACTATTTTTATTTCTCTGATGAATGGAGTGTTTAGGGAGTACATGGGCAAGTTTGTAATTGTTTTATTAGATGATATTCCATCTACTATAAGTCTAAGGAGGAGAATAAGAGTCATTTAAGAATGGCGCTAAAGTTTTTTAGGGAGCATAAATTGTATGCCAAGTTCAGTAAGTGCATTTTTTTTATCAAAAGAAGATTCGCTAATTGGGGCATATTATTTCAGCAGCTAGGATAACAGTTGATCTTTAGAAGATAGAGGCCATTAATGGATGGCCAACGCCTAGAAATGTGACAAAGGTAAAATAATTTATGGGTATTATATGTTATTACCGAAGATTCATACAGGGGTTTTCAAAGATTGCAAGCCCCATCACTTATTTGCAAAAGAAGAGAGTGAAATTTGAATGGACTTCTAAGTGTGAATAAAGTTTTCAACAGTTGCAAAACATTTTTGCAAGTGCGCCCATATTAAAAATTGCATATCCATATGAAGACTTTGTAGTGTGCACGAATGCATGCAAGGAAGGGCTCGGTGTATTCCTCTATCAAAAGGATCATGTGGTATGCTATGGGTCCTGAAAATTAAAAGAGCACGAGAGAAATTATGCTACACATAATCTAGAGTTAGCATTTATTGTACATGCATTAAAAATGTGGAGACATTACTTCATGGGAAGACGATTTAAGCTAAGAACATAGCAGTGTGAACTAAAATATTTATTTGGATAGCCAACATTAAATGCCAGACAAACTAGATGGTTGGAATTTCTTAATGAGTACAGTTATCGCACAATCTGTACTTTCCCAAAGCCCAAGGCAAGTGATGTAAGATTGGCGTAACAAGGGGTGACCTATCACAATAACCCTAATATGAAACCCCTTTATGTTTAGGAGTATATCAAGATTACCCCAGGGGAGACGTCCCGAGTGACCTAAAGGGTTGATAACTAAGGCAAGGATGCAAGAAAATCCCCCTCTCTCTCCTCACTCAAGTCAAAAGGTTCTTTAGGTCTTTAAGGGATGAAGCAATAGTAAAAATGGAGTGTACCTGCCCAGAACAAGGCAACCAAGAAAATATGACAGCTTTCAAGTACAAAAATGATGTTAGTGCTTCGTAAGACCATGAACCTTCGAAAAATAAGCTATCTAATATAAAATTGTAGCAATATAATAGTTTACAACAACAATAAGTATTTTGTAAGAGCTACAAAAAAATGCCTTGAAATTGCTTGAAAAGGACAAGAAAATGTAGCTTTAAATAGGCAAAATGATAATAAATTGTCACAAGAAATTTGGGCAATGTCTAGATAGCCTTAATTATCAATTATGCAAAAAAATTCTGTAGTTAGATGGTTGTAGAAATATTTTGTAACAGCAAGAAGTTATAGTGCTCAAAATTAGATTGTTTGGAAATTGTCACAAGTAATTTGGGAAATGTCTGGCTAGCCTTAAATATCAATTATGTGGAGAATTTGTTGCAGTTAGATGGATTTAGCAATATTTTGTAACAACAACAAGTGCTAGTGCTCAGAATTGCAAGAAAACACCATGTGAACTTAGCATTTATCAAGTAGATTGTTTGACAATTGTCACAAGCAATTTTTGAGTGGGTTAGATGCAAGTTATGCAGGTGTCTGTAACAAATTAATGTGGGTTAGTATGGCTTTAGTAGTTATTTGTAACATTATCAAGTTAACTAATGAATTAGTCTAGTTAAGAGTTAGTAGAAGTAAGCAAATGCTTCAAGGAAGTGATTTTGAGTGTTTAATAAATCCTTCAATAAGAGAAAGGATAAGACTAGTGCATTATAAGGCTTATGGAGTCAAGTGGATGGCTTCTTCTAAGGCTACAAATCAATTTTGATAGTTCACAAAAGTCCAAGAGGAATGCATAGGAGAAGTAGTAACTTAAGTCTTCCTATGCATTTTCCTTAAGAAAACAAGATACTAGGGTGTAGGCAATTTTAGGCCCTGGCACCCTGATCTTCTTAGGATTCTTATGGGATACAAATTTAGGCAAAGATAACTAGGTCAAAACCTTAGAGTGCTAGGAAACTAGGTCTCCAGGATTTCACTAGTCACTAGATCAATTCAATGAAAAGATTGGCAAATAGAAAGTAAGAAAGTAGCAATTTAAGTTCCTTACTTCAAGCATTAAGAATATCTGCAATTTCATAATCTTGTATGAGAAAATAAAACCATACATAAACCATTCAATAGATGAAAAAAATGCAGATTTTACCTACTTGCACCAAGAATAATCATGAAATACCATGCAAGATCACCATAAAAGCTTCCAAGATTTATCGAACTTGCAAAAAATCAGCCTTATACAAGAGTGTGCCTCCCAATTTCAGCCAAGAACCTTCTAGGGTACAAATTTCAGACCTATCCTCTTGTGTGAGGAGTTGTGATGTAAAAAATGAATGTACTTTATGTTTATTTATACAGAATTTTGACCTTTAATTAATTTTCAAGTCAAAATAAGGCCAACCTGGACAATTTACAAATAAATTCAAATTTGGCATAAATAATTATCATGTAAAATATTCCCTAAGGGTGACATCATGCCCTTCTAGGGTGACGTTGGACCCCCAAGGTGGAACATTGGGCTCCAGATGCAGAACGTTTGGCCTCCAAAGGCCTTGAATGATGCCCACACGTGCCAACCATCTCACAACTTTCCTCAAAATGAAAAGCCTAGCTCTGGATGACATCTAGGGACATGATGGTGACATCATGGGCTCTCAAAGGTCAACGTCCAAGTGGAAGAGAAAGATCCCCCTGGGTCTAGATCTTCCAGGGTGTCTCTAAGAGCAACGTCCTTCTTTCTTCCTGGTGCAACTCTTTGATGTCTTCTTGCTCTTGGTTGGGGTTACAACATCCATCTGTGGGATTTCAACCCCATGGAGGTCCGAGCTAATAATTTCCCCATGTGTACCTGTCCACCGAGAAAATTCCTGCAACAACAACAAGTACGCCCTCCAGGAGTTCATAATTCATAGGGATCATAACATGTAAATCACATCCAATAATTAAATTACCCAAACATGTGCATAAAATCCCCCTTTACCTAGACAAATGCTCAAATATGTTATGCAATTTAACAAGTCTAGTTTGGAGAAGGTCTCAGGGTGTCCTATTGGGCTAATCCTCCTTAAGTTTGGGATGTTTCTGAGGTGAGAACCAATCTAGGTCATGTAAGTGTGTGAGGTGGTGTGGGGTAAGTGTTTGGGCATGGGGTGCAGTGATAACAAGGAAATGTAGATCTTACCTATGGGTGCCTTTGTAGAGGGCGAGTTGCACCTTGTCATAGATGCCATTTTTTCCTATCCCATTCAATGCATTTTATTCTTAGCTTCATTTTTTTTTATCATTTTTCTTCTATGCTTCAAGGGAAGATTTGAGGGACACTATCTTGACTTGGTGACCATAGGTGAAAATGTTATTCACAAGAATTTAATGGAGAGGATAAGATTGGCTCAGGATGAGACCCGCTTTCTCTTGGATATGCCACCAAGAGCCACTACCCTGGTTTGGTGACCAGGTAGATGGTAGTGTCATACCGCTACATGCCCATGGTCATAATAGGTTGGCTCATGATGAGACCTCCCATCCACCAACTAATACCTTGAGTGTTTATTTATCTTATGGGTTCCCTTTTCTTACTAAGAAGTTTTTTACTACTTTCTTGAGAATCCATGGGCGAAGCATCTCAAAGGTTTCATTTTCGGATTTTAAGTCTTGCCATCTACTTTTACCCTATGGGCCTTTAGCACCTTCTTCCCACAAGGAAAGGTACAACCCTTTCTAGTGTGGAAAATATCAATGCCCGAACAAAGGTAGGGGGGAAATGAGAAGAATAAAGATGGAAAGTGGTAAGTGTGGAGGTAACAGATGATGACCTTTCATAGACTCACCCAGTGGCAACCCATCCTAAAGGGATATCAACTTGCTAGGGCATCATGTTACCCTTTCAGGTATGAACAAGTTAAAGAGCATAATTTCCAAGAAAATGTTATAAAATGAAGGAGAATTCAATGCAACATATTCAAGTGCTTCAATAATCAGAGTGACACATACCATGATACCCGGACTCATTACCTCATGGAGCATGACTTACTGTTGCTTTAGTGTTGAAATATTGTTACTGCAAAGAGTATTCTAATATTTTTGATATATTATTTATAGGATCAATCCCCTTTATGGATTGATCATGTCGGTTATTGTAATAGGACCAAATCCCCTTTTGTGGATTGGTCAACAGACAATTATAATAGGCAGAATAAGAAGTCAACCCCAGCAGTTAATAAGAAGACCCAGAAATATAATAAAGGTGGGTTTACCCACCCAGTTGGAGAAGTCGGCCCTGCCAGTGAAGAGACACTTCACACGTGCCAAACTTGTATAAATAAAGGAGGCTAACACCTCATTTGAAAACAACTCATTTGCTCATTCTAAGAGACAAGTTCTGATCTGTTACTGGCAAAGGAGAGAGAGAGTGGCACATATCTTGGAGAGGAATTTCTATTTTATCATAGAGATCTCTTGGCATTGTATTGGCTATCTATATTAAGGAAGTTTTGTTGGGTTTTCTTCCCCTAGAGGGTTTCCCAGGATAA
>CBVK0101998965.1:0-19399 GCA_900067695.1 Picea abies
AACATCTATAATAATGGCTTAAACATTAACATGGTATCAGAGCCAAGCTGAAGGAAGCATCTTTCGTAAGAGAAAAACGTCACTATTGCAGTACCTGCAAATTAGGGTTTTTCAAAAGTGAATCTTTTCATCCCTAAAACTATCTAGAAAGTTGCACCCTCCCCTAAGGATCAATTTGGCATCATCAGCGCAACTTTTTAGTGGTTAGATATCCCAAAAAGTGAAACCCTAGTTTCACAAAGTATCAGAAAACCAGAGTACCAGAAGTACCAGAAGTACCAGAGTACCAGAAGTACCAGAATACCAGAAGCGCCAGTCTAGAAATCTGCAGATCAAGTTTGAGGGGGTAAAAGTTGGATTTTCGAAATTCTGACTGCACCAGCTAACTCGCCTCAGCTCAACGCATCTATCCCCTGGATCAGATTTTCAAAATTTGAAGTTTGAAAAATTAGGGTTTCCTCATAAAATCCTAAGTTGCAGTTGCAGTTGCAGTCTCAGAACCAGTTGCAGTTGCAGTACCAGTTGTAGTAGCAGTCGTACTACCAGTGGAAGTCACCCTTGAAGTTTTTAAAGAGTTGGTAATGATTACCATTGCTGCCAGATGGTGCCACCACCCACAAATGATATCAGAGGTATGTAATCACATATGTTTAATGGTTAAACTTTAAAGAGCATTTGCAGGAGAAGGGATCTCTTACCATAGATCCAGAAGGATCTCAAGATCCAACACATTCAGAGGAACGATGCAACCCAGGTGTGATTATTCTGATATGCATCTATTTTTCATGACATTATCAGTGTTGCATGTTAAAGCTATGATCAAATTATTAGAAGGATTGAAAGAGATTATCCTCTAACCTAAACGTTTTTCAAGATAGCGTATTGTCTTAGTACAAAAAACAAGTTGAAGAAAGCACTCATCATCTTGAGTGAAGGAAACCTGGAAGAAAAGCAAGCACTCATTCTTGAAGACAAGGCTCCAGGTTTGATTAAATCAAGTTGATAAGATTCAAAGGTACACATGGAAAGTTAATGACTATAGTTGAGATAGAAGTCTTTGTAAAGTATTATACCTGATAGCATGTGAGCATATAGAGGTAAATTCTTTGATACAACTAACACCTCCTCAAGGAGAAACCTCGTGTGTTAGTTCCAGGTTTCCATGGAAGAATGATTGGTCACAACACTATGAGAGTGTTGACCTCATTTCATATTGTATTCCTTACCTTTAATCTTTGCCTCAGATAAATTATAAGTGATAGCTCTAAAGGAGCTACTGTGATGATTGTTCGTGCTATTGCTTTATATTATCAGAAGGATATTATTCTTGCTTTTTGTTTTGTTGACCTTGCTCCAGGTCACATGAGAAAGCTATAGCGAAGGTTGCATAAGGCAACATGCTAAAGAAGAGATCATAAATGAAGCAATCATCATTGGAAGAGAAGGTGACTTGCATGAGCTAAAGGGTCACTCAGAAGCTACCATGACCCACGCTATTAAAGAATCCATGTGAACTTTGTCATAGAAGATTAGCTCACATCAACTACAAGGCTCTACCATACATATGCAAAGAGGTCACAGGTGACCATGAAGGTGTATGCAATGGATGTGCACAAGGGAAGAACATCAAGAACCCGTTTCTGAAGAGGGACAGCAAGGCAGAAGGGGTCCTAAAACTCATTCATTCAGATGTATGTGGCCCAATGCCATCATCCTCCATTAATGGGTATGTATACTATGTATCATTCATTAATGATTATTCTTGTAAAAGACCTGGATATATTTGAAGTGTTCAGCAAGATCAAGGAATTCAAAGCCTTGATAAAGAACCCTTCTGTAAGGAATATTAAGATACTCAGGTCAAATAATGGAGGAGAATATACCTCAAAAGAGTTTGTGAACTTCTGCAAAGATGTTGGGATCAAGATCCCAAACAAAATGGTGTAGCTGAACGAAAGAATAGAACCATACTGGAAGCTGTGAAGACTATAATCCATGATCAAGATCTTCCTATGTGCTTATGGGAAGAAGCAGCAATGGCAACTGTTTATGTGCAAAATCGATTGCCCCATAGTGCACTTGGGCTCAAGACACCAGAAGAGATGTTCACTAGAAAGAAGCCAGAGGTAAGCTATCTCAAAATATTTAGCTTTCTAGTGTTTATTCATATACCTAAAGAAAAGAGAAACAAGATGGACCCTTCAGGAAAAAAGGGAATATTTGTGGGATACTGTGAGGTTTCCAAGGCCTTCAGGATCTATATACCAGGTCAACATCACATTGAGATCAGAAGGAATGTGACCTTTGATGAAGATGCAGCGCTTAAGAAATCTAAAAATTGCCAGCTTGAAGAGGTATATGAAGAGGAACCCATAATCCCCCATACTACAATGAGGGAGGTTCCCAGAGCTACAGAACCAGAGAGGGAAGTCATAACTTCCTCTGATGAGGAACTTCTAGAAGGCCATGATATAGTAGAAGTGCAAGAACCTCCTCAGATGACGATCCTCCATAAAAGAAAGCCAGCCTGGGCTAGAGAGATTATTCAAGATGGAGAGAAGTATGGTGTTCCCCAAGGAACCACGAGACAGGTGAAAAGACCAAAGCCATTCTCCAGTTATGCGGCTTTGATGTGTGACCTCCTAGAAGAGGAGTCTACCTACTTTGAATAATCCATTCAAAAGGAATGGGCAGATGCCATGACAGAAGAATACGAATCCATAATAAAGAACAATGTATGGGAAATAGTTCCCAGACCAAAAAAGTAAGGATGTGGTATCATCAAAATGGCTCTTCAAAATAAAACATGTTGTTGATGGAAGTATTGAGAAATATAAAGCAATATTTTTCGCTCGTGGCTTTTCCCAGAAAGAAGGCATTGACTATGAAGAGACATTTGCTCCTGTGGCCAGATACACTTCGATTAGGACCATCATAGCTCTTGCAACTAAGATGAAGTGGAAGTTGCACTAGATGGATGTGGAGACATCTTTCCTAAATAGTCTCATTGAAAAGGAAGTGTATATAGAGCAACCTCAAGGATTTGAGGTTGAAGATAGAAAGTCTCATGTCTGCAGATTGAAGAAAACCTTATACAGATTGAAGCAATATCCTAGAGATTAGTATGGTCGTATAGACAGTTTCTTTACAAGCTTATGCTTTACCAAGAGTAAAACAGACTCAAATCTCTACTTCAAAATTATGGATAATGAGCCTGTAATTTTACTGCTATATGTGGATGACTTATTCTTAACTGGATAAGAAAAGATCATCGTTGAATGTAAAAAGAGACTTGCCTCGCAATTTGAAATGAAAGACCTTGGCCTAATGCATTATTTCTTAGGTCTTGAGGTATGGCAGAGTCCTGAGAGGATCTTCCTTCACCAAGGGAAGTACACGGTCGAAATCTTAAAGAGATTCGACATGCTGGAATGCAAACCCATGAATACACCCATGGAAGCGAAGCTGAAGCTGTTGGTCGATACTTCATCAGATTTGATTGATGCCACACTGTACAGATAGATTATTAGATCGTTGATGTACCTGACGAACACCAGACCAAACATTTGTTTTACCGTGAACACCTTGAGTTAGTTTCTGGTAGAACCCATACATGTTCACCTAGTGGCTGCAAAACATGTGATGAGGTACCTTAAAGGTACATTAGATTGTGGTCTCAATTATGACGGAGATCATAATTTCACATTGAGTGGATACAGTGATTCAGATTGGGCAGGAAGTGTTGCTGACAGAAAAAGAACTTATGGATGTTGTTTCAGTTTGGAATCATCTATGATCTCGTGGTAGAGTAGGAAGCAATCTAGTATTGCTCTCAGCACAGCGAAAACATAGTACATTGTCGCATGTTCTGCTAGCTGTGAAGCTATATGGCTTCGAAAGTTGTTGACTGGTCTATTTGACCTATAAATGGAGGCAACCACGATCCTATGTGACAACCAGAGCTGCATAAAGATGACAAAGAATCATGTATTCCATGACAGGTCGAAGCACGTAGAGATTCGCTATCATTACATCTATGAAATGGTGCAGAGAGGAGCCTTGAAGCTCTTGTATGTCAGCACGAATGAACCGGTTTTTGATGTGTTGACCAAACCTCTATCTCATGTAAAGTTCGAACACTTTCAAGATAAGCTTGGTATGGTCTGAAAGGACCCTCCCTGAAAGGGGGAGTATATGTGTTCCTTGCTTCTAATCTCATTGTTATACATAAAGCAAGATGATTCCTTGCTTCTGACCTCGCTGTTAGACGTAAAGCAAGATGATGTGTCTGTTCTTTGCTTCTGACCTCGCTGTTAGACGTAAAGCAAGATGATTCCTTGTATTTGACCTCGTTGTTAGACGTAAAGAAAGATGATGTATGTGTTCCTTGCTTCTAACCTCGTTGTTAGATGTAAAGCAAGATGACTCCTTGCTTCTGACCTCACTGTTAGACGTAAAGCAAGATGATGTGTGTGTTCCTTGCTTCTGACCTCACTGTTAGACGTAAAGCAAGATGATGTGTGTGTTCCTTGATTCTGACCTCGCTGTTAGAAATAAAGCAAGATGACTCCTTGCTTCTGACCTTGTTGTTAGACGTAAAGCAAGATTATGTGTGTGTTCCTTGCTTCTGACCTCGTTGTTAGACGTAAACAAAGATGACTCCTTACTTCTAACCTAGTTGTTAGACGTAAAGCAAGATGATGTGTTCCTTGCTTCTAACCCAGTTGCTAGACGTAAAGCAAGATTATGTATATCTTGCTTCTAACCTAGTTGTTAGATGTAAAGCAAGATATAACTTGCACTGAGCTACCAGCTTAATTGTTGTGACATAGAGCCAGTTTAGTACTATGATGGGCCAGCCTAGTGCTGTGATGAGGTATCACTTTATACTGATACATATTGATGCAGATGATGATGGCATTCCTTTGAGAATGATGATGCTGCCGATGAAGAAAACTTCTGATGATTTATAGATACGCCAGCCAAGATGATATTGATGATGTTGTCCTCCCACTTGATGTTGTTGATGATGATGTCCTCTCTCTCTCGCATGATGTTGTTGAAGAATACCCTTATTGTTAAGGGGGAGTGTTGAAATATTGTAAATGCAAAGAGTATTCCTAATATTTTTGATATATTATTTATAGGATCAATCCCCATTGTGGATTGATCATGTCGGTTATTGTAATAGGACCAAATCTCCTTTTGCGGATTAGTTAACATACAATTATAATAGGCAGAATAAGAAGTCGGCCCCAACAGTTAATAATAAGACTCAGAAATATAATAAAGGTGGGTTTACCCACCCAGTTGGAGAAGTCAGCCCTGCCAGTAAAGAGACACTTCACATGTGCCATACTTGTATAAATAAAGGAGGCTAGCGCCTCATTTGAACACAACTCACTTGCTCATTCTGAGAGACAAGTTCTGATCTGTTACCAGCAAAGGAGAGAGAGAGTGGCACATATCTTGGAGAGGAATTTATATTTTATCATAGAGATCTCTTGGCATTGTATTGGCTATCTATATTAAGGAAGTTTTTTTGGGTTTTCTTCCCCTAGAGGGTTTCCCAGGATAAATGTTGTGTCTCTTGTGATTGTGTATTTCTCATTGATCTTGGATTATGCTATTATTATCTAATGAAATGTAAACATCTATAATAATGGCTCAAACATTAACATTTAGGACCAGGCTGGTGGGATGGATATTGTTTCTCCTAATAAATGGGTTGCACTAAAGAAAAGAGGGGCCCTCCAGTGCCATGCTCAAGTCATCCGACTCTTGACACTCCATGTAAAGGACCTGTGAGCCTCGATACATGATCTCCTTAGTTATCCCTAGGGTAGGGGATGATAACATCTGGCTCCAACTTAGAGACATGTGCTCATCATAGAGTGCATGCAAACCTCAACATTTCTGGTATGACTTGTGCCTGCTAGATCTCAACAAAATGCATCAATAATCCTTAGGGTGGTGATATCACCCCTTGTTCATATATGATATAATAAAATAAAGATCATCTCTAACCTAGCATATAATCATGAGAATACATATATACAAGTGAGACAAAATAATATGTAAAATGTAACTACAACTATGCTAACATAATACACAGATGGTATATACAATGGATGAAAATGCCTACCTACCTCCACTTACATGTTGGTTGAATGCTAGGTGTAGTCAAATAACCAATAAAACCATCCTAGCAATATCTCATAATACATGCCTATGTGCTTCATCACAATCCAAAACAATGACAAGTCAAGAACAAAAATAACATGAGTTAGAACATATATCACATCATCGGAAATCATAAAGTCTAGCTTATGGAGGCAAGAGGGAGGGAAAAAATTATGCCAAGTCACACTTCTAAGAAAGTTCTCAATCCATCTCAGAAAGGGATCATGACAAATCAAAGGCTCAAAAGACTAACTCAAAGAGTATGAAGGTTGGCTACCTTGGACATCTTTACATCCTGAGGTATGGGAAGGGACTAGTAAGAACCTAGAGGATGATTGACAAATTCTTAAGGGAAGGATGAAAGACTAAGATAATAAACTTCTTCTTAAGGTGCTCAACCTACCCTTAAATTCTAAAATAAGTCACTTCCCTAAAGAAGACTTGGGACAAGGGACATATTTCCCAATTGCATCCTTATTGATATAATGAAGTAAAAGAATCGAAGGGAGCTGGAAAATATTGTCACAAGTATCATGCTTTGGGCAAGCAACGTCCTCACTCTTATAAAGATTTGAGCACAACAATGGTTGATAATTTTCTTCATAGAATAAATCCGAATTCTCAAAGGAATACTCATCAAAATCCTCAAGGTATGACCGAAAATCATCAGGAGAACATAGAAATAGGTCATCCTTGGGTGTTTGGAAACTATCTGTAACTATATCATCTCCTTTTTTCCATATGTCAGAATCATTAGTAACCTCATATGATAGTTGTAAAGGAAACATTTGGAAATGACCCTCAATGTCATAAATGGGATCCTCATTATACCCAATCACATCCCATTTACGTTTCCCGACATGTATGAACTCATAAATATTATTAACCATGTCATTACCTTTATCATAACATGAAGGGATTAAAGCATCCAAAGGATCCTCTAACACTTCCTTTATTTCCAAATCACAAAAGATGGCATCATCAAAATATTGGAAAGGGAAACAACTTACCATACTCACTTATTCCTGTGCAGGAGCGTCAAAGGCTTGTATAACTTCATCAAATGGAAGAGTAGGCATCATTGTCTTGTCCTCATGACTTACCTCTACATATTCATCTTCATAATATGGAGGATATAGGTTTTCCAAGGGTTCTCTTTCTTCTTCTCCTTTTGAATCATAGAATAAGGTATCATAAATACCTGAAAAGGAAAGTGACTAACCTCATCCTCTTGTTATTATGCAGAAGGAATAGAATTTGGGATGGATTCATCAGAGGGAGGACAACACATTAATACTTCATCATCATATCTAATATCTTCAAGCAGACACTCTTCAACCAGGTCCTCACTATCCTTACTAGAAGCAGGAGTAATTTATTGTTTCTCCCCATGGGATTGGTAACCTTCATCAAGATCCCTCTCCTCAACCTCTTGTTGATTGATGTCTTGTTCCAACCCTTTTAGGAATTCTTCAACAAGGGTCTCAAGGAAAGGTATTCTCTTAGGCCTATCTGGCGTATATTTGGGCTCACCAATATTCACTTCTCAAGAAAATGATTGTTCTACCTTGAATGACAAGACATTGGCTTCAACTTTTGTGGCAATGTCATAAGCTTATCGGATTTTCCTTGGCCTTCTTATATCGAGAAAAAAAAATGATTGTCCTGAGAAAGCCCTTATATAGATGACAAAGAGGAACTTAGAAACATGACGATGGCTTTTAGGAAGTTCTTGTAATAGCTTCTGGAACCTGATATGGAACTCGCTAACAGTCTCATTCTCATTCTTCTTTATGTGATTAAGTTTGTTTAGCAACACCATAGGATCCTCTTTGATATTCCATCTCTTGAGAAAGACCTTTTCTAATTGATCCATGGATGTAATACTAAACTCAGGGAGGCCATCATACCATCTTTTAGCATCGTCATGAAGAGTAGTGAAGAAAATTTTCATTGCTAGGTCTTTAACATCGTCACTGATAGGGTGGAGTTAAAAGAAGGCCAAAAGTCACTCATATGGTCTTCGGCGTTTTCCTCATCACTACCAATTAATCTTGGGAGCCATTTTTCATACCTCGGGGCATTTGTCAAGGGTAACCTGAAATTTTTCTCATATCCAAGGGTTTAAAATTACTTGGGTCGCATTGAGAAGCCATGGTTGGCTTTATCATTAGTGGAGTCGCCAGATAATCCTTCTAGGGATTATAAAAATGAAATGAGGGAATCACCCTTAGTGGAGTCGTCGGGTAAGCTTTGTAAAGTGAAGGCTTTGAGAATAGGCTTACCAAAAAAGTTTCATTGAGGAATATTGACTCAATTTTCCCGAACAGTGGCGCCAAAATGATATCGCACAATATGTACTTTCTCAAATCTCAAGGAAAGAGATGTAAGATTGGCGTAACAGAGGGTGACCTATCATTGTCACCTTAATAAGAAACCCATTTCTTTTTAGGATTATATCAATATTACCCCAGGGGAGACATCCCCAATGACCTAAAGGGATGATAACTAAGGAAAGTATGCAAGAAAATCCCCCTCTCATTGGTCACTCAAGTCAAAATGCTATTTAGGTCTTTAAGGGCTGAAGCAATAGTAAAACTGGAGTGTACCTACCCATAACAAGACAACCAAGAAAATATGATAGATTTCAAGTAAAAAATGATGTTAGTGCTTCATAAGACCATGAACCTTCGAAAAATAAGCTAGCTAATATAAAATTGCAGAAATACAATAGTTTACAACAAAAATAAGTATTTTGTAACAGCTACAAAAAATATGCCTTGAAATTGCTTGAAAAAGACAAGAAAATGTAGCTTTAACTAGGAGAAATGATAATAAATTGTTACAAGCAATTTGGGCAATGTTTGTCTAGCCTTAAATATCAATTATGCAGATAATTTTCTGCAATTAGATGGTTGTAGCAATCTTTTGTAACAACAACAAGTTCTAGTGCTCATAATTGCAAGAAAACACCATGTAAACTTATCATTTACCAAGTAGATTGTTTGGAAATTGTCACAAGCAATTTCTGAATAGGTTAGATGCAAGTTATGTACGTGTATGCATCAAATTAATGTGGGTTAGTATGGCTATAGCAGTGGATTTGCGACAAGAAGAAGTTAACTGGTGAATTAGTCTAGTTAGGAGTTAGTAGAAGTAAGCAAATGCTTCAAGGAAGTGAGTTTGAGTGTTTAATCAATCCTTCAATAAGAGAGAGGCTAAGACTAATGCCTTATAGGGATTATGGAGTCAAGTGGATGGCTTCTTCTAAGGCTTCAAATCAATTTTGATAGTGCACAAAAGTCCAAGAGAAATGCATAGGAGAAGTAGTAACTTAAGTCCCCCTGTGCATTTTCCACAAGAAAACAAGATACTAGGGTGTAGGGAATTCTACGCCCTAGCACCTTGCTCTCCTTATGATTCTTATGGATAAGAATTTAGGCAAAGATAACTAGGTTAAAAAATTAGAGTGTTAGGAAACTAGGTCTCCAGGGTTTCACTAGTCACTAGATCAATTCAATGAAAAGATTGGCAAATAGAAAGTAAGAAAGTAGCAATTTAAGTTCATTACTTCAAGCATTAAGCATATCATGCAATTTCGTAATCTTGTATGATCAAATAAAACCATACATAAATCATTCAATAGATTACAAAAATGTAGATTTTACCTACTTGCACCAAGAATAATCATGAAATACCATGCAAGATCACCATAAAAGCTTCCAAGATTGATCCAACTTGCAAAAAATATCCTTATACAAGAGTGAACCTCCCAATTTCAGCTAAGATCCCTTCTATGGTGCAAATTTCAGAACTCTCCTCTTGTGTGAGGAGTTATGATGTAAAAAATGAATGTGCTTTATGTTTATTTATATAGAATTTTGACCTTTAATTAATTTTCAGGTCAAAATAAGGCCAACTTGGCCAATTTACAAATAAATTCAAATTTGGCATAAATAAAATTTATTAACATGTAAAATCACCCCTAAGGGTGATTTCATTCCCTTTTAGGGTGACGTTGGACCCCCATGGTGGAACATTGGGCTCCAGATGCAAAACGTTTTGCTTCAAAAGGCCCTGAATGATGCCCACATGTGCTAAACATCTCACAAATGCCCTCAAAATGCAAACCCTAGATCTAGATGAAGTCTAGGGTCATGATGGTGATGTCATGCACTCTCAAAGGTCAATGTCCAGGTGGGAGAGCAAGATCGCCCTGGGTCTAGGTTTGTCAAGGTGTCTCCAAGGGAAACATCTGTCTTTCTTCCTGGTGCAAGTCTCTGATGTCTTCTTGTTCCTGGTTGGGGTTGCAACATCCATCTGTGGGCTTTCAACTCCATGGAGATCTGAGATAATCATTCCCCAATGTGTACATGTCCACCGGACAAAGTCCTACAACAACAAAAAGTACACCCTCTAGGGGTTCATAAGTCACATGGATCATAACATGTAAATCACATCCAATAATTAAATTGCCAAAATATGTGCACCAAACCCCCCTTTATCTAGACAAATGCTCAAAGGCACTATGCAATTTAACAAGTCAGGTTTGGAGAAGGTCTCAGGGTGTCCTATTGGGCTAATACTCCTTACTAAGTTTGGGGTGTTTCCCAGGTGATAACCAATCTAGGTCATGTAAGTGTGTGAGGTGGAGTGGGGTAAGTGTTTGGGCATGGAGTGCAGTGATAACAGGGAAATTTAGATCTTACCTGTGGGAACCTTTATAGAGGGCGATCTGCACCTTGTCATAGATGTCAGTTTTTCCTAGCCCATTGAATGTCTTTTATTCTTAGCTTCATTTCTTTTGATCATTTTTTTTTTATTCTTCAAGGTAAGAGTTGAGGGACATTGTCATGGCTTGGTGACCAGAGGTGACAGTGTTATCCACAAACATTTCACAGAGATGAGAAGGTTGGCTCATGATGAGACCCCCTTTCTCTTGGATATGCCACCAAGAGCCACTACCCTAGTTTGGTGACAGATAGATGGTAGTGTCATACCTCTACATGCCCATGGTCATAATAGGTTGGCTCATGATGAGACCTCCAATCCACCAAATAATACCTTGAGTGTTTATTTATCTTATGGGTTCCATTTTCTTTCTGAGAAGATTTTTATTTCTTTCTCAGGAATCCCTGGGTGAAGCATCTCAAAGGTTTCATTTTTGGCTTTTAACTCTTGCTAACTACTTTCACCCTCTGGGCCTTTAGACCCTTCTACCCATAAGGCAAGGTACAACCCTTCCTAGTATGGCAAATCCCAATGCTTGAACAAAGGTAGGGGGAAATGAGAAGAATAAATATGAAAAGTAGTAAGTATGGAGGAAATAGATGATGAACTTTCAGAGACTCACCCAATGCAACCCATCCTAAAGGGAGATCAACTTACTATGGCATCGTGTCACCCTTCCAAGTATGAACAAGTTAAAGAGCATAATTTCCAAGCAAACACTATTAAATGAAGTAGAATTCAATGCAACATATTCAAGTGCTTCAATAATCAGAGTGACACATACCATGATACCCAGATTCATTACTTCATGGAGCAAGACTTATTGTTACTTCAGGACCAAGTTGGTGAGATGGATATTGTTGATGTTGATAAATGGGTTGCATTGAAGAAAAGAGGGGCCCTCCGGGGCCATGCTCAAGTCATTCGGCTCTCGAAACTCCATGTCTAGGACCTGTGGGCATCGAGACATGATTTTCTTAGTTATCCCTAGGGTATGGGATAACAAGTACGACTTTGAAACTACACATATAAAAAGAAAAGAAATTCATGTGGTTGATTCACTCAACAGAAGAGCTCATGAAGTGCATGTTTCAGCCATCAACAAGTATAGGAAAAATTTAAAAGATAAAACTATTGAAGCAGTGAATTCGATCAACATTATTTGCAAATAAAAGAAAACTTACAACAAAGTGATTCACAACAAAAATTTAAAAATTATGAATTGAAAGAGGATGGAATCCTCTTGTACAAAGGAAAGGTGTATGTGTCAAATTCCATAGAGCTAAAAAATATTGCCGAGAGAAATGCACAATGTGCCATATGCTTGACACCCAGGATATAAAAAATCCATTATAGTTGTAAGGAGACAACACTTTTGGTCAGTTATGAAGAAGGAATTGGCTAACAACATATCCCGGTGTCTAGAATGCCAAAAAGTGAAAACAAAGCACATACATCCAGTGGGGTTGCTACAGCCATTTCCCATTCCAGAATGGAAGTGGGAAGTGGTCACAGTAGATTTTATTACAAAACTGCCCAGAACTGTGAAGCAACATGAATCCATCATCGTGGTGGTGGACAAATTGACTAAGGCAACACATTTTATTCCCGTAACGACAACACACAAGGCAACAAACATTGCAGAGATCTATATGAAGGAAGTGGTCAAGCTACATGGAGTTTCTGAGACAATAGTTTCAGACATAGATTCCAAGTTTACATCCAAATTCTGACAAGGTTTGTTGAAAGGCTTTTGAACGAATTTAAATATTAGTACATCATATCACCCAGAGTGAGATGGTAAAATAGAGAGGACCAATAGGATAATTGAATACATTCTCAGGATGTATGTGATGGACTAGCCATCGAAATGGAAAGACTATATCCACTTAGTGGAGTTTTCTTATAATAATGGGTATCAAGCATCATTAAAGATGAGTTTGTTTGAAGCTTTGTATGGAAAAAAGTATAACACACCAGTGATCTAGGATAACCCAGTAGGAAGAGCTATCATTGGACCAAATTTGTTAAAGGAAATAGAAGAGAAGATGACAAGGATCGGGCTCAATTTAAAGGCTACCCATGAAAGGTAGAAAAGTTATGCAGACAAGAATAGAGTTGTTAGGGATTTTAAGGTGGGAGAACGTGTATCTATTAAAGTGAAAGCGAAAATAAGTTAGATAAGATTGGGTTCCTGGCCAAAGTTGGCTGCAAGATATTGTGGGTCTTTTGAAATATTATAAAATATAGGGCCAATTGCATACATGGTATTATTTTCTGCATCCATGAAAATGCATAATGTATTTCATGTATCATTATTAAAGAAATGTGTGTTTAACCCTAACCACGTAATTGATTGGATTGTGATCTAAGTGGAAAACGAAGGGGATTTTTGGGTGGAACCAATACACATCTTGGAATAGAAAATCAAAGTGCTATAGAACAAATCCATAGGGTTGGTAAAGGTTCAATGGACCTGCTACTATCTTGAAGATGGAAGATGGGAGCATGAAGAAACCATGCAGGAGGAATACCCATAAATTGTTGTCAATTTTGAAGAAAATAGAAGTTGAAAAATGCAAGACTCCATTTTAGGGTAGCTATATTCTGGAAACACATCTCATAAATTCTTGAACACCTACGCTTAAATCTATAATAAAAGAATGGTGCTACTCGATGGACTGAAGACAATGAAGGGATTATGGTCGACAAGTTGAGAAGAACGAGGGATTATGGTTGCCATTATTGTTGGAGGGTAAAAATTGTAGATGTTTGCTTTAGTTTATAAATATTGTGATGTAAATTTGTATATGTATTTTGGCAAGGTGTTGTGCATCAAGGATGATGCATAATTTTAGGGGAGGGGGAATGTAACATCCCCACTATAATCCCTAGTTTAATTAATGCATAATGTAGATATGAACATGGATATAACCAAGCGATGTAATATGCGAAATGCATTTTCTAGTTTTTAATGAATATAATGTGATACCATTTGTTGGGAATATGGACGGAGATGGGGGATGGGTTTTCCACAAGAGAAGAGAATGTCTAAGAGGAACCCAAGGGAGAAATGTCTTATGGGTATTAATCCAAACCCAATGTTTTGAATTTTATTATCAGTGGGGAAAAATTATAATTTAATTTAAGTGTATGAGAGCCCAATCATTAAACTCATGTAAAAGGGTGGGTGTGCGAGTCACATCCCATAGTTATTGGAAAGCATAGGGTTGAAACAATCAACATTGGGCATAGTGAGTAGTCAATGGTCTTGGGGAAACTAGAGGAAATTTGTAAGGGGCATTAGGGGGTTTTTACACAATCAGTTGGGCATGAAGAACAAGCAAAGAGCAAGATAAAGAGCACTAGAGATAAAGCTAGAAGGAAGGGTGAATTCATGAGCATGCTGAAGCATATGGGGAGAATTTTGGAGTTAGAAATTGAAGAGCTAGGTTGGCAGGCCTAAAGTGTGAACTCTTGAGTGAGTTGCACTATAACAACAAGTGTTGATGTTGGTTGCTGGTATTTTTCTTGGTAGTGAGTTCCCTGGAGTTCCTAAGTCCTGAAGAGTGAACTCCTGAGTGAGTTGCACTATAACAACAAGTGTTGATATTGATTGCTGGTAGTTTTCTTGGTAGTGAGTTCCCTAGATTTCCTAGAAAAGAGATTCCTAGTTCCATGTGCCAAAGATACCCTGATAAACGAATGGAATGCCCAATGGACTGAGAGCAGTGAAAGGGTACATTCCTTGGGTTCGGCGGGCCAAGGGGAAGAGAGTTCGATGGAATTCAGGATAACTGTAGGGAAATACCAGTGGGTTGTGTGATAGTGATCTATGAGTGGATTGTGAGAGACACCCTTCTTTTGTGGATTCCTATCCCCAACTCGGGGGTGACTTGCTATTGATCTTTAGAACAATAGGTTCATGGTTGGGTGGAATTTCCTTCCCAAGAAACTAGTTGCATAAACGTTTTATAAAAGATAAATGTTTATTTATTTCTGAGTTATTTGTTGAGTTTAGTTGTTGTGCTTTAACTTTGTGTATGTGAATGAGTTATTTGATGCATTCCTATTAAGTTAGAATTTTGTAGATGAATTTCATTATGGGTATCCAATTCTGATTAAAAATGTGCTTAAAATGTAGCTTGTAAGTTACAACAAACGAGTTAACAAGAAAACTTTGATTTTTATGTGCATTTCACCAAGTAGAGTTCCCTGGTTGAGTTGTGGAACATTACATGCTAGTTGTGGAAAGATTGAATGTCAAAATGGTGTGATCATTGATGTGTATCATGTACCTAGCCTGAGAGCCAATATTTTTTTTGTACCCCAACTAACTCATACTAGAACGAAGTAGAGTTTTGGTCAAATAGGTTTATCGTTCAAGATATGCACAACAACTTTGTTGTTGTCACCAAAGGTTTTCTTAACCCGAAGGATAGACTGCATAAGTTATGTGACTTTCCAAATCCAGAACCGACTGCACCCATACCTCACACCAACAACTGCATCAAACTTTGCATGAACGACTTGGAAATATAAATTTACAAAGCTTGAAACTAATGGTGAAACACAACATTATTATTGGACTACCCTTGTGTAATGTCCCCACTTTGGGACATCATCACAGTGCGGAGATTTATGATGACCAGAGTAGCCAGATGGATGTTATAGCAAGTACAGGGGTATTTGAGAGGCATTGTGGGGTCCAGCCTGTATCAATGATCATATTCCATCATTATGAGACATTTCGCACAGGTTGGATTTGGTTTCGTTGCATTCCGACGATTTCCATGATTTTGACTATTTTGAGCTATAAGTCAATGGAATTCACTGAAGACTATTTTGAGCTATAAGTCAATGGAATTCACTGAAGAGGTCATTTTGGGCACATTACTTGGAGGAAGCTCTTAGCGTAATAGCTCATTAGAATCGGAAGGAGAAACACTACAGGATGGGATGGCTAGAAGTGACTTTCAGTGGCTATGGAAGCCACAAGGAGAGATAAGGAGATTTTCAAAGGTAAAAAGGTTAATTAATTAATTAAAGTGATTTTATTAATTAATTAAATATTAATAAAATGAAAGTCACTATGGAGGGACAAGGTGAGCCAAAAAGTATAAAGGAAAGGCATGGGCTTCTTCTCAGGATTCATGTATGTTTATCTTTTGATATCTGGCTTTTAGCTAGTGGGCCCAGCATTGGGGGTTTTGAGGGTTTTGACATAACAAACCCTAGAGGACGATTTGGTGGTGAAAGATTCCGCCTGGCTTGTCCCAAGCTTGGTCTCGGAGCTACAATATGCTCTCACGCCATTCTAGTTCCAGATATACTTATTTGCAGGAGGATTCCATATCATTTTCTTGTGTAGATAGAGAGAGGGCACACCATTTGGGGGTTTCCAGCAAGGTGAGCGCACCATTCATTGAGGAAGGATTCGTCCTAGCTAAGGAGAAGGGATTCCGGGAATTCCAGGTATTGGGTTTCCTTTGCAGGTGTCTTGGCATCATTCCTGGTGGTTTTCCAAAGTCTTTTAGTGGAGGATCGATTTGTATTGAGAGTGGGTCGTTTTCCTAAGAGGACGGCGAACCATTATTTGGAGGATATCTAGATCTAAGGATCTAGCCGGTATTTTGAGGATTTGAGCACTTGGGTTCTCATTGCAGCGTCCTAATCTATCATTGTGAAGATTTTCAGAGCATTTGGAGGCCTCCTTCATTAGGGCACCGAATTATCTAGGGCTTCAGTCATCTAGTGGGGTGCACCATTCGGTGGAGGAGTTCAGATCTACAGAGGTTGAGAGGGATTTTGGAGATTCGGGAACCTGGGTTGTTCTTACCATCACCCGATCTATTGTTTGGCATCTTTCTGGAGGTGATTGGGCATCTTTGGCACCAGGGCCAAATTGTTGAGGAGCTTCAGTCATCCAGCAGAGCATGGGATCTTCTAGCAGTGAGGGGTTTGGCACTTGCCATTGGTCTTCATCTCTTATCCAGCCTTTGGAGGCTTATTTTTTTATTGTCAGGAGCATTTTGTAGCAGCTCATACTTGTTATCTATTATCTATCATCTTGGCCATCTGTTGAGCATTCTAGATCAGCATCTCCATTGTAGCAGGTTCTTCTATTTTATGAATAAAGAAGATTTGTGATGTTTTGGCTAGTCTACCATATTTCATATGGTTGAGGTATGTTTCATGGTTATCTATTCTTGTTATTTGTTGCATACACACATATAAACACAAGTAAACAAATAGATCAACAAACTGTTTGACGAAATGCCTCACTCAGAAAAAGTCAGAAAAGACACCAAAACAATGATGATCCTTGCATAATGGCTTGGGATCATTACAGTGGTATCAGAGCTTAAATCCTGCAAATATGAGGGGTCTTTATGGATAGTTGGAAGGACATGGATAGGATATCCTTTGAGATATCATGTTTGGAGATCACGTATGACAACCTTAGCAAGGAAATTAAGGCTATAATAACCTTCCCATAATATGCAGCCTATAGAAATCCCCATTGGAGAAAATGGGATATTTTAGAGGGGATCATCATAGCAGATAAAAAGATAAAAGAAGCAACTAGATGGTGGGAAGAACAAAGAAATCCCATGCCCTGTAGGAGCACACAAGCTTGCCACAGTTGTAAGGGGCCGTGGGAACCAGATCATAGGTGCAGGGGTAAGGATCAGGAGAGCAGTATTGAGGCATGTCATGACAGTGGTGATGAGGTGTGTGAGGATGGAGCGATAGATGTGGATTCAGAGTAATCGAATGATGATAGTGACTCTTGCATAGAGGCTAGTGATAGTGACTCTACCTCAGAGGATAGTGATGATGACTCTTGCACGGAGGCTAATGATGCTTGCACGCTTGAGGAGGATGATGACCCTTGTGTAGTGGATAGGCAGCTGGATGGATAGGACAATAGCACCAGTTTCTCAGCAGACATATCACATACCATTGATGCCGTCATGTCTCAACAGAGTGGTGACACTAGTGAGGAGTCACACATGTTATCACCTAGAGATGATGAGCTTCCTATGGGGGCCATGACACATTTTTCACCTATTCAGACACCCATGATAGCCACGTCACATGAGGAGATCAGTGGCACGTCAGGTATGATGGATGAGCCTAGTGTGAGGGATGCACACCATGGACAGGTAGACCCACAGGTCCAGGAGGAGGTACAGGATGCATTGGCAGTTGACCTCACACATACAGGTCATCCAGAGGAGATGGAGTCACAACTATTGGAAACTCCAGTGATTGAGCAGATTGCAGAGGCTGACAGGTGGATGGAGCACTTACTTCCAGGATCAGATTGCATTGATGAGGATGCACTTGTTAGCAGACAGGATGACCATAGCACAGGTCTGGATACATCTCTATGGGATCCAGGCGCAAACGATAGTAGCAGGTTGAGTGCACAGGAGGATACGGCTACTCATACAGGATACAGTGTGATTCAGGGGGAGATAACATCTAGTGATGGGATGCAGTGGTATACAGGAGTACCTAGCAGCACAGTAGACAGTGGACAGTTCAACACGTCATCCTATGCAGAGGGTGTTGTTGGGGATTCCAGAGTTGACGCTAGCAGGACTGACACTAGCAGTGAGGGGTCTGAGATGGCACCGCAGCATGACCATGATCAGGAGTCACACCACTTAGTAGCACAGTTGAGTGTTAGTGAAGCTATGATCATGGCAGCCATTAGACGGATTGATGACATGCATACAGTGATGGAAGATTATTGTTGGAGAGAAACAATGGCACATGGTAGTTTAGATGAGGGGATTGCCATGGATGATTTTCATACTCTCAGGGAGAGAGTATCTGTGATGAGGAATGACTACCAGCAGTTGTTGACAGACAGGGATTATCTACTGAGGGTTGGTGAGATGTATCATGAGGCTCTGAGGGAGTCGGAGTTGGAGATGGACTGACTCACTCAGAAGTTGGAGAGCACTCGAGGATTCTTGAGAGGCACACAGACCGCCCTTCAAGAATCAGAGTCTAGATCAGATGGTTCTCTTGAGGAGATTCGTCAGAGATCCACTTCATCTGTCTTAGTGGACACTCAGATGTATCAGTCAGTCACGTTGACAAAGGATGTTGATGATCTAGCAGAGGAGCACCAGTTGATGGGGGACACTTCTATTTGTGTCTTGGGAGTAGTTGACCTCCACGTAGAGGTTGATCCAGCAGCATGCCCAGGATCAATGATACAGCATGATTCTGCAGGAGACGACATGAGTATGTCGGAGCATACGATGATGAGGGATAGTTCACAGAGTCATGTCGAGATGTATGGTGGCATTCAGAGGGGTGTAGTGCCTTGTAGGGGGGAGACACACCTAGGGGAACATGCAGATGTCACACCTTTGCAGCAGCACCTAGTTATGAGAGATCACCTTCACCATTTCAGTAGTTGCCTGGGTGAGGGGAGATGGAGAGTGGTTTACTAGCAGTTGGA
>CBVK0101998967.1:0-14939 GCA_900067695.1 Picea abies
TATTTTGCTTAATCATTGAAACCCTAGGGAGCAAGCACACAAGTAGGTCCTTGCTTTATGTCCCCATGATAAAAACTTGCTTTAGCCATTTGATTAAGAAGGATATAGCCTAGCCATTGCTACACTAATTCTTCTTTTTCTGAGTTAGTTTCTTGACATAAATTGAAGAAGGAAGACGTCCTAGGCCTAATTAAGTTTACACCTAGGGTTTTGACCTTTAGGGTTTGATAAGCCTTGGCTCTACAACACTTTTCAGCCCTAGATTTATGTTTTGAAGCTAGCCATTTTGCCAAAGAGTTTTAAGGAAAGAGGGAGGAGCATGAGGCCTTGCTTATGCAACACTGGAATGAGCCTCCTCCCCTTAGGGTTTTGACTTCATGGCCCTGCCATTGTAGCACCATTAAGCCTAACTCTCTCGTCCTTAGATTTAGATCCTTCCAAGCCATTAGCCTTACTCCTTGACTCCATTTACCCTAAGGCACTAGTCTAAAACTACAACGTTGAGTTTATAGTGTTAAAACAACCTTCTCAAAAACTCTTAAATTGAAACCCTAACTAACCCTAGCGACCTACTAACCCTAACCCTAAGATGACGTCTTGCCTCTTATGAACTTTTGCTTGGTATTAAACTTGCGGCTAAGTCATCCGTTGATAGATATTGAAGTGTTGAGTATTTTCGTTGACCTAATTAGCAAAACGTTCACCTCAATATTTACCAAAACTAACCTAGATTAGGGCTGACATCACCCTTAGTAGTATAGTGACGCAGCAACATTATTTATATATGAGCACATTTAATGCGTTGTGATAATACAAGGATTGATTTTGTACATTGAATGCCAGTATCATTTCATATTTATTGAAGAAGTAATATTATAAGCCGTTGCCTTTATTGCAATCATTGACTTCGTCAATAATTACATTTATTATTGCTCATGTATGTTAAAGATAGTCATTAGCAATTAAAGTACTAACCACTGTCTGCACGTTTTAGTTTTATTTGCCTTGTCTCGCAAACAGGTGCCTTTTTCAGTGGAATACCTTCTCTTTGACTATCTCTCTTGGCAGTAATCTGTGAAGGGGAAAACCTACTTTAACCTTTTGAACCTTAAACCCTTGATCTTTTTCTCTTTCAGCACCCCAGATTACTAGGGACGTCTCCCTTGGGATTAGCCACCCTGAATAGAAAGAGCCCCCCATCGAGGTGACAGTGGGTGGGGAAGCTCCTGTTACGCCAGTTTGACTCTTGCCTTCAAGCTACCAAACCTATCCTACAAACTGAGCGATAACAATGCCAATAGGGGGAGCAAAGCACAATGAATGGGATACCACAAGCATAGAGAAACCGGACCACTTTTGCATCCACCTCATCCCTACCTACAATATCAAGGAAATATTCTATTGTTCTTCTAGATCTAGAGGTTCCAAAACCATGAGATGGAGATGTGTTGCCACCAAATCAAGATGAATCATTGGATTGAAGCTTTTGTTTTTTACCATGCTTTTTTTGTGCAGCTTCCTCTATCTTTATTTATTTTTTTCTCTCTTCCATGGATATATTAGGGAAAACATTGACCCCAATGGACCCCTTATTGTCATCACTCTCCATTACACCACAAAGATGCCTCCCCACACGGGTATATGAACAGATATAAGGTTTTTCTTTATGGCAATTGTGAGGACATAAAAATTTAGCGGTTCCACCACCTCTTCCCTCCTCAAGTTTTGTCACACATCTCCACAAGGGTCTCAAGGCATCTTTGCCAGCTTTTTTTCCCTCTCCATTTTCCTCTTCCTCCTATTCAAGTTCAAACCCTTCATTAGCTTCATATTGTGGATCATGATTATCATGAGAATCACCACTATCCTCTTCTTCCCTTCGACGCTTCTTCCCCATCAACACCATGCGAACCAAAAAAGGAATGATAAACCAAAAGAAGACCATTTTCCTCAAGTTTTAGATGAACAACCTGCAATAAAATGAGGTAGAAGAAGGAATGGGAAAGAGTAGGAGAGGAGGAAAAAAACATAAACAAAGTTAACCCAAGGAAATGAGGGAGTTGGGGTTTGGGCTTACCTCTTTAGCTATTGAAACTTGAAAGTTGAAACTTGAGATAGATGGTTGCCTTTTTTCTCTCCTCCATGCTCCTCTTTGCTCACTCTTCCAAGCTCTCCTTTTCTCTCTCCTCCAATCTCTCACAAATATGCACTCTCCTTCAAACTCTCCTTTGCTCTCTCCTCCTCTCCAAGCTCAAGCAAACATAGATGAAAGAATGAGGAGAATGGAGGGGGAAGAGCTCCTTTATTCCGCTGCTTTCTTTCCCCTAAACCCTAAGCCTATGTAGGTCCCACCCCGAGTCATAAAATATAAAAAAATGTTGAAATTCTTTTAAGGCCGTGGGTCCTACGCGGGAGCGTTGAGTCACCTTCAAGAGTGCTCAAGGAGCATGGTCGAGAGCGTGCATATTTCTTTGGGAGCGTGGTGCTACCAAAAGTCTAGGGAACATCCAAGAGTGCCTCGGAGCGCGCACCTTGGACACTCCCTCTCGGAGCCCGCTCTTGGGCGAGGGGGGCACTCCGTACAACACTAGACAGATGCACTTTTGCTTTATAGATACAGTCATGCTGGCACATAGATGAGAAAGAAGCCCACACTTTGGCCATTGTACCCCAAAGGTTATTAGGCATTGGATGGAGGACATTGCACTAACACAAGATTGGACACCATGTAGAGACGAGATGCACCTTCATTCCACCTTGGACGCTAGCCTTTTCACTCTAGGTGTTGAACATATGGATGGTAACGTCTTGATTAGGGCTTGTTGCCATTGGGGCACCACTTTGATGAGATGGGGTTTTGATGATGAGACATGACCTTTGACGAGGAGAGGTCATTTTCCACCACACTTGGCACCTTGATGACAAGACGTGGCCTTTGGAGACCTCTTACACCTTCTTAGAGCATGACGTGACCCACACGTGTGGCTTTAGAGGGATTATTATGATGTTTTAGCATGATTTGTTATTATTAGAGGCTATTTGAGGGGTCATCCCCACTTGTATCATGGATTCATTGTGATTTTAGACATAATTGTGGACAAAGAGCTTGGTTAGCCGCATATATAAAGACTAGCGCTTCATTTGTAAACTCATCATTACAACTCTCACACTTGTGAGAGCTCTTCTCTAACAAAGTTCGCCCTATCTCTTAAATTGTGGATGTTTTGTCTTGTTATCATGAATTCTTCATGCAATTAGGGTTTCCTCATGATAGCAACTTGACTAGCAAGTATTGTTAAATTTCAAGCATAAACAGATAACAATAGTCCACAGTAGTATTCTTTTACTTTTAACAAATAATCAGAAGCATAAGAAACATTGGAAAACAACATTCACAGATTGCACAATTAATTATCATGGGAAACCCTCAAGGGGAAGAAAACTCAGCAAACTTCTTTGTGATATATTATCAGTCAACAAGTACAATGACAGTACAAAACTTCCTTAGAAGGAGATAAGCCAGTAACACTTACTGTTATCTCTGTGTCTTTAAATATCTCGAGTCTCTACTCAAATCTTCCCTCATACCTGTAGCTATTATTGTAGCTTTTGTTGTCCCAAAAGTGCCCTTAATACTGACTCAAATCTGCCCTTGAGTTGTTGTCCAGAACAACCTTTAAATGTTGTCCAGAACAGAAATATCAGCAGCTACAGAAGTGCCTCTATTGTTGTTTAGAATAACTTTCAGATGCTGTCCAGATTCCAGAATAACTCTTAGAACAGAGTAAGATAGCTGCTATAGAAAAGCCTCTTATATGCTACCCAGAACAGTCTTTAGATACTGTCCAGAATATAGAAATCAGCTGCTATAGAAGTGTCTCTATTGCTCCCTTGCTTCCTCAGAAAATCCTAAGTTGCTCCCTCAGAAATATGCTAGCTGCTCCTTCAGAAATATGCTAGTTGCTTAGAAGTATGCTAGCTGCTCCAGAACTGTGTTACCTTCCTCCAGAAATACACTTCCTAGCTACTACTGAGAGCTGATAAACTGATATATCAAACTGATGTGAATAACTGATATGTAGAAGAGGGCACCTCCCTCTTTTTATATAGGTTAGGAGTCTTTACGTTAGGGTCTCCTTTTAGGTTAGGGTTGCCTTAGCTTAGGATAGGTGCTAGGGTAGGTGGTCGACCTAGCTAGGATAGGTGGCTGACTTATGTAGGTGGTCGACTTAGCTAGGTGACCGACCTTTTAGAGGAGGGCAGTTTAGGAAAGGGGGCAACTTGAAGAGCTGCTTGAGGAATATTCTCTACAACTGCTTTACATTTTAACACTCCCTCTCAGCAAAGAGGGTATTCTTCAGGCATCCACATCCACACAGTTCTTTCTAGTCATTGCACATGTACATTGACTTGTTGACATCCACACAGGATCATTATATCACAAAAAGTTTCGTAATCTTATGCAAATAAGGATCATGGAATGTGATCAATCAGTTCTCCTTAAGCATGGTCAACTGCTAGAGTCATTTCACTTAGGGGTGGCCAGTCCCTAAGGAATACTCATAGCTCATCATGAAGACTTAGGAGAATTTTTCACATTTCCTTGTCTTGACTTTTGCTTTGACACACAAAGCTCACAAGACTTGACTAGGCTCACAAAGGTTGTATGTTCCCCCTAACTTTTGCACTAGTCTGTCTATGCTCACAGAGGTTGTACGTTCCCCCTGAATTTTGCAATAGACTGTCTATGCTCACAGAGGTTGTACGTTCCCCTGACTTTTGCATTAGACTTACATCTTGACTTTTGTCTTTACAAGGCTTCTACCTTTGCCTTGGCTTGACTCACAAGATCATATAGCATCTCGTTCGTCCTGACTTTTGGTTTGACTCACATAGGTTGTACGTTCTCCCTGGATTTTGTCAATACCTCACAAGACTAGTTGATTCTCCAAATCTCCCTAGCTAGCTTCAGGGTGGACACCTAAGGCCTCACATTGGAGAATGTCTTCTAATTCTGCTATTCCCTCTTAGTGAGGGACATATTTTCTTCCATACCAAGCTTGTCCTGGAAGTACACAAATTTTCCAAGAGGCAGAGGCTTAGTCAAAATATTTGTTATCTGCTCATCAGTACGAATGTACTGCAGCTTGATGGTATGTCTTTGAACCATGTCTCTGATGAAATGATATTTCATCTCAATATGCTTTGATCTATCATGGAAGATTGGGTTCTCTGTGAGCTTTAAACAACTCTAGTTATCACAATGGATAACAATTGTTTCTAACCTCTCTTGAAACAACCTAGATAGAAGCTTTCTTAGCCACACTTCTTCTCTTCTTGCATTATTGGTTGCTATATATTCTGCTTCAACCGTACTTTGTGCTATAGAGCTTTGTTTCTTGCTTGACCAAGATATCATAGCTAAACCCAAGCTAAAACAGTATCCGGAAGTACTCTTCCAGTCCACTAAGGTCCCAGCCCAGCCTGAATCAGCATAACCATGAAGCAACACTCCTCCACTGGAAGTGTATCTAAGTCCATATGCAATGGACCATATCAAATATCTGAGAATATGTTTAGCAGCAATCCAATGTCTGTGTCTTGGCTCAGGCATATAAACTGACTCAAGGCGCTTACATCAAAGCATATATCTAGCTTTGTATGGATCAAATACATCAAAGATCCAATACGCTTCCTATACAAGGATGGATCCACCAAGTCTGATCCAGAATCTGACTCATGTAACTTCTTTAAGTTAGATACCATGGGTGTAGACATGGGCTTACAGTCTAGCATACCAAATATGCGCGGTATATCAACTGTATACTTCCCTTGAGAAAGGAAAATTTCATCTGATCTTTGACATACCTCCAAACCAAGGAAGTAATGCATGAGTCCAATGTCTTTCATTTCAAATTCAGAAGTGAGCTCCCTCTTACACTGAGCCATCAGTTGTTCCTCTCCAGTAAGAAATAAATCATCAACATATAGAATCAAAATTAGAGGATGATTTTCTATTACCTTAAAATAAAGGTTGGGATCAGCTGCACTCTTTGGAAAAATCCAAGTTTTGAAGATAGTTGTCGATTCTCTCATACTAGGCTCTTGGTGCATGTTTCAGCGCATATAATGTTGTCTTTAATTTGCACACAGGTGATTCCTTTCTTTGAACCACGAAACCCTTTGGTTGTTCCATATATACTTCTTCCTCAACTTGACCATTTGGAAATGCAGTCTTTACATCCATCTGGTGAAGTTTCCAACCCAAAACTGAAGCGAGGGATATGATGGTCCTGATGGAAGTATACCTTGCAACAAGTGCGAATGTTTCATCATAGTCAATACCTTCCTTTTGAGAAAAACCACGAGCCACAAATCTCGCTTTGTATTTCTCAATACTTCCATCAACTCCACGCTTGATTTTGAACAACTACTTGGAGTAACCACAGACTTTCCTTCCGGTCTTGGAACTACTTCCCATACATCATTTTTTATGATGGATTGATATTCTTCCACCATGGCATGTTTCCTCTTAGCAGGAGGTACCTTCATAGGTCTCTCTATCTGTTCTATTGTATCCATAGTATCAACTTGATCCAATGGCTCTTCAGGTTCATCCATCTCTATATCTTGTTGTGATTCTTTAGAATTCTTAAAATGCAGCTTCTTCATGAAAAGTTACATCCTTGCTTACCTCGATATATATTTGGCCTGGAACATAGATTTTGTAGGCCCTGGATGTTTCACTGTACCCAACAAAAATTCCTTTCTTCCCAGAAGGCTCCATCTTAGTTCTCTTCTCTTTCAGCAAACTGCTAGACACTGTGAGACATACGATGGATTACATGCATAATACTATTGAGCTCCCATACTAGGGACAATGGCCCAATTATAATTTTTCAGGACTCCAATGTCCAAGGAAATGGCCCGACTCAAATGAACATATTTGATGAGTTCCCAAAACCATAGAGAATAACCCATCTTAATAATAAATGACTCAAATGAGAACTTGTTGGACTCCCGTACCAGGGATAATGGTCCAAATAACCAAGACAAATTGTTGGGTTTGCAGACCAAGGAAAATGATCCAGCGTGCATCAATTACAACATGTATATACTGAGATCACAACTTCTTTGGACATGTGATAATACAAATTGAAATCTAGACTTGTTCTTGAAATTTGACAATCAAGCATAATTAACTAACTACATAGGATACATACCTTGTACTTTGCTAAATTGTTGTTGTCAAAAGGATGCTACTGTTGAAAGAATGTGACAATGCCTTGGACTATTGTAACTAGTAGCTCTATTCTTTTGAAGGAGATACCATAATATTTTTTGAACCTTTCCTTGTCCTTGCTGCTAGAGCAAGGTTCTCTTCCTTTGGAGTACCATTTCGACTCTGAATTCTTCCTTCTTCTTGCAGACAATCATGCCACAGCCTTTCAAAGTCTGACTGGTTTTCACGAGCATTTATCCCGGTCAAAAATGTCTCCCAAGAAGATGGAATACCATCCACAGCAGTCTGGACGAGATCATCATCATCTACTTTTATACCAATGATTAGTAGTTGATCCCTTAACTGAGAGATCTTTGTGAAGAATGAAGCTACAGAGTCATCCTTCTCCATCTTGAAGGTTCGAAGCTTATTCTTTAGAACCCTCTTCTGACTGGGTGCCTTCTTTTCATACAGATTGAATAGAGTATCAAAACACTCCCTTGTTGTCTTCAGAGGTGCTATAATAGGCATGATATTATCTTTGACTGAATCAAATATGATTCTCTTTGCCCTTGCCTGATTCTTCTTGAAGGTTGTCCTTCCTGCATTGGAGGTGAGATCTTCGACTGTGCTAGTCACAAAGTTGTCCAAGTCATTCTTCCAGAATACTCAGGACTCTGGCTTTCCAAACATTAAAGTTTGAAGCCCCTTCAAGTCTGTCCTCAAGTCTTATAGAAATGAAAGACATATCTGCAACACTGTGCTTGAATAACTCCTAAGGATCTGCGTAGGCTCTTAGTAGAGTCCAGAACTGAGCTCTCTCATGCCCTAGAGCTCTGATACCATGTTAAATTTCAAGCATAAACAGATAATAATAGTCCACAGTAGTATTCTTTTACTTTTAACAAATAATCTGAAGCATAAGAAACATTGGAAAACAACATTCACAAAGTGCACAATTATTTATCCTGGGAAACCCTCAAGGGGAAGAAAACCCAGCAAACTTCTTTGTGATATATTATCAGTCAACAAGTACAATGACAGTACAAGACTTCCTTAGAAGGAGATAAGCCAGTAACACTTACTGTTGTCTCTGTGTCTTTAAATATCTCTGAGTCTCTACTCAGATCTGCCCTCAGACCTGTAGCTATTGCTGTAGATTTTGTTGTCCCAAAAGTGTCCTTAAGACTGACTCAAGTCTGCCCTTGAGTTGTTGTCCAGAACAGCCTTTAAATGTTGTCCAAAACAAAAATATCAGTAGCTACAGAAGTGCCTTTGTTGCTACTCAAAATAACTTTCAGATGTCCAGAGTAACTCTTAGAACAAAGTAATATAGCTGCTATAGAACAACCTCTTATATGCTGCCCAAAACAGTCTTTAGATGCTGTCCAGAATATAGAAATCAGCTTCTATAGAAGTGTCTTTGTTGCTCCCTTGCTTCCTCATAAAATCCTAAGCTGCTCCCTCAGAAATATGCTAGTTGCTCCTTCAGAAATATGCTAGCTGCTCAGAAGTATGCTACCTGCTCAGAAGTATGCTACCTGCTCTAGAACTGTGTTACCTTCCTCCAGAAATACACTTCCTAGCTACTACTCAGAGCTGATATATAAAACTGATATATCAAACTGATGTGAATAATTGATCTGTAGAAGAGGGCACCTCCCTCTCTTTATATATCGAGTCTAGGTTAGGATTCTTTAGGTTAGGGTCTCCTTTTAGGATAGGGATGCGTTAGCTTAGGATAGGTGCTAGGGTAGGTAGCTGACCTAGCTAGGATAGGTGGTTGACTTATGTAGGTGGCTGATTTAGCTAGGTGACCGACCTTTTAGAGGAGGGTAGTTTAGGAAAGGGGGCAGCTTTGAAGGGGGTTGCTTAAAGGGGGCAGCTTGAAGGGGTCTGCTTGAAGGGGGCAGCTTGAAGAGCTGCTTGAGGAATATCCTCTGCAGCTGCTTTACATTTTAACAAGTATTTCTTGCAAGTTAAAGTGTTGTTTCTTGGAGTATTTTGGTTAATGCTCTATTAAAGAGATAAAAGTTGCATGTTATCATTATTTTGAAACCCTAAGGAAGAATTAAGAGAGGTTACCTGTAACATCTCCACTATAATCCTCAGTTTAATTAACACATAATGTAGATATGAAATGTGGCTACGACCAAGCAATGTAATATGTGAATTGTGTTTTTGAATTTTAATAAATAAAATGTGATGCCAGTTGTTGGAGGACGTGGACAGAGATGGGGGCTTGGTTTTCCACGAGAGAGGGGAGTATCTAAGAGGGGTCCAAGGGGGAAATTATTTATGGATATTAATCCAAACCCACATTCCCAAATTTTATCATCATTGTGTATAAAACTTCTATTTTTTGTTTGAGTGTATGAGAACCCAATCATTGAATACATGTAAGAGGGTGAGTGTGACAAGTCACATCCCATAGTTATTGGGAGCATGGGGCTGAAGTACAATCAATATTGAGGAGTGTGAGAGTCAATTTACTTGAGGAAAAGAGAGGAAATTTGTATGGGAAAAATAGTGGTTTTTAGACAGTCATGTTTTTGCATGAACAAGGGGAGAACAAGGAAAAGAAGGGCTCTAGAATTGGAACGACAATGGAGGGAAAATTCTGGAGCATTTTGGGAGCTCAAGATCGAAGAGACAAATTGTCAGGCTTGCAAAAGAACCGGGTTGTCATGCCTAAAGAGTGAACTCCTGTGCGAGTTACATTGTAACAACAAGTTGTTGTTGTTGTTTTACTGGTATTTTTTTTCCTAGCAGTTGCCAGTAAGTTCCCTTGAGTTCCCAATAGTGAGATTTCTGGTTACTTGTGCTAAAGAAACCCTGATAAAGAATGGGATGCCCGATGAACTAAGAGCAGTGAAGGGGTACATTCATTTTGTTGGGCAGGTCAAGAGGAAGAGAGCTGGTGGAAATCAAGATAGTTGTAGGAGAATGCCAATGGATTGTGGGATATTTGAGTTGTGAGTGGACGGTGAGAGACACCCTCTTTTGTGGATTCCTAGCCCCAACTCAGGGGTGACTTGCTATTGAGATCTAGATCAACAAGTCTATGGTTGGGTGGAACGTCTGTCCCAAGCAGCTGGTTGCACAACCATTCTAAAAAGATAAGTCTTTATCTGAGTTTTGTGTTATTTTATGAGCTAAATCGTTGTGTTTTAACTCTGTGTATGTGAATGGTTTACGTGTTGTTGTGTATGGAGTTAATTAGTTGCATTCATGTTTATTTCAAGATGTTGTAGGTGCATTTAAATTAATGATAGTCGGATGGTTAAATCTATGTATTCTTGTAGCTGGTAAGCTATAGGATCAATTAGCAGAAAATCTTATTTTTGTGTATTTTGCAAGTAATGGCCCTCAGTTATGTTGGGGGACGTTCCAAATTGGGATCAGAGCTCAAGGTTCAACACTGAGCAATGGTCAACAGGTTGAGAGGAATAAGAGATTATGGTTGGAACTGTTGTTGGAGGGTAAACAGATTGCAGAATTTTGTTTTATGAATATTACAATGTAAAATTTGTACATGTATATCGGCATGGTGTTGTGCACCGAGGACAGGGGAGGGGGAATGTAACATCCCCACTATAATCCCCAGTCTAGTTAATGCATAATGTAGATATGAAATGTGGCTACAGCCAAGCGATGTAATATGCGAATTGTATTTCTAAATTTTAATAAATAAAATGTGATGTTAGTTGTTGGGGAACATGGACAAAGATGGGGGTTGAGTTTTCCACAAGAGAAGGGAGTGTCTAAGAGGGGTCCAAGGGGGAAATTATTTATGGGTATTAATCCAAACCCACATTCTTGAATTTTAGTATCATTGTGTATAAAACTTTTATTATCTGTTTGAGTGCATGAGAGCCCAATCATTGAATACATGTAAGAGGGTGGGTGTGAGAAGTCACATCCCATACTTATTGGGAGCATGGGGCTGAAGTACAATCAACATTGGGGAGTGTGAGAGTCAACTTGCTTGGAGAAAAGAGAGGAAATTTGTATGGGCGGAACAACGGTTTTTAGACAGTCGTGTTTTTGCATGAGTAGGGGGAGAAAAAGGAAAAGAAATGCTCTGGAGCTAGAACAACAATGGAGGGAAAATTTTGGAGCGTTTTGGGAGATGAATATTGAAGAGGCAAGTTGTCAAGCTTGCAGAAGAACCAAGTTGTCAGTCCTAAAGAGTGAACTCCTGTGTGACTTGCACTGTAACAACAAGTTATTGTAGTTGTTTTAAACGTAGTTTTTTTCCTAGCAATGAGTTCCCTTGATTTCCCAATAGTGAGATTCCTAGTTACCTGTGCTAGAAAGAACCTAATAAACGAATGGGACGCCCGATGGACTAAGAGCAGTGAGGGGGTACATTCTTTGGGTTGGGAAGGTCAAAAGGAAGAGCTGGTGGAAATCAGAATAGTTGCTAGTGGGTTGTGGGATATCTAAGTTGTGAGTGGAGAGTGAGAGACACCCTCTTTTGTGGATTCCTAGCCCTGGCTCATGGGTGACTTGCTATTGAGATCTAGAACAATAAGTCTATGGTTGGGTGGAACGTTCGTTGCACAACCATTCTGAAAAGATAAGTTTTTATCTGTGTTTTATGTTATTTTATGAGCTAAATTGTTGTGTTTTAACTCTGTGTATGTGAATGGTTTATATGTTGTTGTGTATGGGGTTAATTAGTTGCAGTCATGTTTATTTCAATGTTTTGTAGCTGCATTTAAATTAATGATAGACGAACGGTTAATTTGTGTATTCATATAGCTAGTAAGATACAGGATCAGTTAGCAAAAAATCTTATTTTTATGTGTATTCTGCGAGTAATGGCCCTCAGTTATGATGGGGGACATTATAGGTTATCCCCTTCCCTTGTTGTATTCGCCTTGACCTTGTTGAAGCATTCAAGGTTTTCCTTAAGGGTTAGGAGTGGCTATCCCCTTAAGGTTTTCCTTGGCTAGGGGTTAGGAGAGGTTATCCCCCCAGGGTTTAAAACCTAGTTCTCTGTTTTATCTAAAGGTAGGCAACTTGGAAAGAAGGAGACGTCCTAGGCCTTTGAGGGGATAGTCCTAGGGTTTTACTCCCTCACCTTTTCCTTGTCCTCTAACTTGATCTTCAAGTTGTGCATTGACTCCATTTTCCCTAAGAAGGAAAAGAACACTACTCTTCATGATTGCAAGTGACGATTAAAACCCTAGCATTAGATAAAAGCTCTCCCTTTCTCTGAAGCTACTTGACAACCAAATCACTAACCTCGTCCTAACTCAACGCTTGGCAAACATAGTATATTTATTGTTGTTGTTCTAAAAGGTTTGCTATGGTCATTAGGGATTTACTAATTGTTGATAACTTACTTAATATTGGGGTAAAATTAGCTCAGAAATATTGTTTGATGATTGGTTATTGAACTATTCATTGAAGGCTTAATTCTAAGATATGATTGTTATTTTTTCTGGCATGATTTCTTCTTCTTGTTGCAAAATATAATTTGTTTTTATTCACTGGTTTACTGCTGCAATTTACAACAACAATTAGTTTTATTTGATAGCTAGCATCTAGAAGTGATTGGTAGTTGATTTGACTTGGTATTTGACCATTATATGCTTTGGAATACTTCTTGTTTCACCCACATCAACCAATTACCTTGTATAACTAATCCTCTCCTTTCTACTTTCCTCGATCTAGCCTACCCCAATGAGTGACCAAGATAGGGGGGCGTAGACTTGCCTCTAGCTTTGCTATAGGATCCCTTGAGTTGGATCTTCACCCAACACTAAAACGAGGGAAGTATTTATCTAGGTGACAGTGATAACTACTTCCAATTGTTACACAAGATTGGCATCTTGTGAAGAGCTTTGCACAAGTACAAATCCTGTGATAACAGGCATCTCACAACTTACGAGAAGCACCTTCTTCATCTAGGCGATTAGCTTCTTCTCCCGAACGATCTCCCATGTTTTCCAAGTTCATTTGGTTTCACTTATTTCCCTCGTGGAGGTGAGGCCAATGTTGTCAATTATGTCTTGGCCAACCAAGAATCAATTTGCAGCATCCAACACCTTACTATCTCTCCCCCTATGCCTATTTCATACCATGCTCTCATCCCCCCCCAATAGTGTCATCTTCTACAACACCTCAAATTACCATCCAACTTCAATTACTTTATTATTTTCCTGTGTGGCTGACTTCTCTTCCTGGGTCTCCAACTTCTTCCTGGGGCTTTTGTAATGGTGTAGATGGGTCTTCTTGTACTTTCGTGTGGAGAATGACTGCCTGAAGCTGCAAATCTCCAACACTAGACACCGATCCTATGTGGAATTGCATGTCCAATTCTAAATACATCAACAAGATGCGCCTTTTAAATGTGATCATTAAACCCACAATCCTTTGTGGTTCAAAGGTCTGGGGACCCAACTAGGTTCAAATGGAGATGATGCAATCCCTTTTGCTACAACGCATCATTCGACAATCCCCCAATGGGGGAGAGTTTGAGGCACATCCTTTGCGCCTTGATGTCATTTTTAGATTGGTCTCCTTCCTTCATAGAGTCCAAACTCTTGTTGATTCCTCCTCAGGGAGGGCTCAATTCCCCTATCTTTCTCTTTGCTCCTCAAAGTCCCTTGCCTTTACTGGCCTGTTCGAAAGGGTTTGATGTTGGTTTTCAGAGGCCTCCAAGTTACTTCAATTAGTGGTCATTGTTATCGCTCAGTTTGTAGTCTAGGTCAGGTAACTTAAAAGTAAAGGTCAAACTGGCATAACAGGAGCTTCCCCACCCACTGTCACCTCGATGGGGGGCTCTTTCTATTCAGGGTGGCTAATCCCAAGGGAGACGTCCCTAGTAATCTGGGGTATTGAGAGGAAAAGGATCAAGAGATTAAGGCTTAAAAGGTCAAAGTAGGTTTTCCCCTTCACAGATTACTGCCAAGAAAGATAGTCAAAATGAAGGTATTCCACAGACAGGCACCTGTTTGCGAGACAAGGCAAATAAAACTAAAATGTGCAACAGTGGTTAGTACTTCATAAATTAATGATTATCCTTATTATATATGAGCACATATAGCAGTAATTATTGACGAAGTCAATGATTGCAAAAATTGTTATGGCTTATAATATCACTTGTCAATAAACACTGGAGATGATATAACTTTCAAAGCATATAATCAATTTTCAAATTATCATAAAATATCATCACTTGCTCATTCAATACAAGAGTGTTGCGTCACTATACTAAAGGTGACGTCAACCTAGTTCTAGGGTTAGTTTGATAGGTAAAGAAGTGGACGTTTTGCAAACTAGCCAATGACAATAATCTACACATCAATATCTATCACTAGATGACCTAGCCGCAACTTTTATACCAGCCAAAGTTTTAAAATAGGCATGACGTCATCATCTAATTGGGGTTAGTAAGACGCTAGGGTTAGTAGGGTTTCAAATTTGAGAGGTTTGAAAAGGTTGTTTTAACACAAAAGGCTCAACGTTGGATACTTAGACTAGTGCCTTAGGGTATAATGGAGTCAAGGAGTAAGGCTAAAATCTCGGGAGAATTTAAATTTAAGGACAAGAGGGTTAGGCTTTCTAGTGCTGCAATGGCAGGGCCACAAAGTCAAAACCCAAAGGGGAGGAGGCTCATTTCGATGTTGCTTAAGCAAGGCCTCATGCTCCTCCCTCTTTCCTTAAAACTCTTTGGCAAAAACGGCTAGCTTCAAAACATAAA
>CBVK0101998969.1:2693-19609 GCA_900067695.1 Picea abies
TTATGTGTGATGTATCACTAGACATCTTATATATCTTATATATCAGTTTTATTTCCATATTCATGTGGCAATCTGTCTATTTGATGCTATTGTTGCTTTAAATGTTTCAAAAGTTAAAAAAAAATGAATATTTTTGTATTTTTTTAAGTTTGCCGATTTTTTGCCGATTTTTATGAAACATTGTTTTCTGGACCCCGGGGAGTTTTTCCCCGAGACGAGTTTTACAACATTGATAAATAGAGATCATAAGATCTCATTTTTATCATAACTCTCCCTCTTGTGAGAGGACTTGGTTTGAAATTTTCACTACAATTGGCTCTTTTGTCTCTTTTGCACTTGTTTATGGCTATATTGATGGAGGAGTGAGGCGCTAGCCTTGTGTTGCCGCATAATTTGCACCTCGGGTTAGCGTGGAGAAATCTTAATCCACTGGGTGCAAACTTGGGGACAAGTTTCAAGTTGAGATACTGTCACCTCTACTCTCAACTTCTCCATCTAGGCCAACTCCTAGCGAAGCCAAGGGGGGTAGTCCCTAAGAAAATAATCTAAGGCTTTTAATCTAAGAATGATAAAAGCAACTTCTATGAGTTAATATGATGAAACAAGATTTATAACAGCAACATATGACTCATATATAATTAAAGGATACACCCTGTCAATATGCAATGAGTCATTCACATTTATAACATACTCCAAATATAGATGATTTAAATAGTAAATGCTTTGAAGTAAAAAATAATCCAATCAGATAGATGAAAGTAAAGACTAGTGCAGGAAAATTTAATGTGATGTTTTGAATATGTCGCGTTTATTTTATTTTGAGTATTTTATTATTTGTAGAAGAACAATATATTAGTCTGGGATAAAAGTGAAGTGGGGATTAAAGTCGGGGTCCCCACTCTTTGTGTGCAAAAGTGTTTATGTGGTCTATCTTACTTGCTAATCTTGGGTTCTTATAGACTTGTCGACCGAGTGTGCCGTAGGTCCAAGGGGGAGAGAACCTAGATCTCAAAGTTTCCCCCTGACTTAACACACTCCACCCAGGGTAGAGGTCTTAGACACTAGCACAATAAGATAGATTTTCCTAATTCAAACTAGCATGTGTCAACTACTCTCTTTTTTGATCCCCAATGGCCACTCTACGTAGTCACAATGGGAAGAGCATACTAGGGTTTATAGCCAACTGGTTTATTTCCAATATAACAAAAAGGAAACTATTCTAGCAATTAGTGTTCTAGATGGACGATACATACTAGGTGGATCTAAGCTAGAACTTAAAAAAACAACTACTCTAAATTGTGGTTTATTTTATCAGTAAGTTAGGTAATGTGAGCTTGTTTTATCTTTTTAGGAATTAGAAAAACTTAGGCAAAAATCTGAAAGTAATCACAGCAAGAGAAAAGACACCAACAACGGTCCCCCTACGGAGACAAGGCAAGGCAATGTGTAGCCTATGTCGCTTTATTGAAATGATTACAACTCTTCTTCTTTGTGAGAATGCACATTGATCCTTTATCTCAGGATCAATGGCTTACAAGTTTCAACAAATTTTCTTAAGGCAAGAAGGTGCCCAACTGCTTCAAGGGTTTCTGAGTAAGTTTAGATCTTCAAAAAATCACCAGAATATCCCCTTGTACCTGTTACTTCTGCGTAAAAACAGCAAACAATTAGTCCTACAAGATGCCCAAAAACACTTTAAAAGTATTTTGGAACACCCCTAACAAATTGGGAAAAATATAAGTAAAAATTATGGCAAACCAACAAAAAAGGAACTAAGGAGAGGAAGTGGTCCCCCTACGGAGACAAGGCAAGGCAATGTGTAGCCTATGTCGCTTTATTGAAATGATTACAACTCTTCTTCTTTATGAGAATGCACATTGATCATTTATCTCAGGATCAATGGCTTACACGTTTTCAACAAATTTTCTCAAGGCAAGAAGGTGCCCAACTGCTTCAAGGGTTTCTGAGTAAGGTTAAATCTTCAAAAATTCACCAGAATCTCCCCTTGTACCTGTTACTTCTGCGTAAAAACAACAAACAATTAGTCCTACAAGATACCCAAAAACACTTTCAAAGTGTTTTGGAACACCCCTAACAAATTGAGAAAAATCTAAGTAAAAATTATGGCAAACCAACAAAAAAGGAACTATGGAGAGGAAGCTAAAAACACTAGACCACCTTGGAAGGGCTCTTTGGCAAACAGGATGAGATGAGGGGACACATGCTCAAGGTGGAATTGCTCACATTGGATCTGTTGACCGCCTCTCCAACACAGGTGGTCAACTCATGTGCCATGAAGAAAAGCATCATCAGATGCCTTGTTGTCGAAGACTTTTGGTCCTACGGGGCAGTGTTTGGCCCCAACACTTTATTTTGTAATTGGAATTTCACCACCCCTGTGTGGGTTAATAATGTAATAGGTCCGCATGAGTCATGTCTAGGTCAGTTACCTTGGGATCGGTTCATTGGGAGAGTTCCTTTCACCGAGGGTTTTTTATCCTCGGGTTATCAGTTGGGCTTTTCAGCCTTACTAATTTCCCTTGAGTTTTTCCCTCACACTTGCAATAATTCCTCCAAAGTGGTGAACAACGTTCTAGTGGGCTTATGTTTTGGTAACTATTATAGAGAATCATTGTAAATGACCATGCAAGACATCTTATAAAGTTTCGTGGAATTCCGTCAAGTCTAAGTTAATTTTTTTTAATTAAATTTTCCTAAGTTTGAAGGTTTAATTATTTTTGAGCAATAATTGTAAAAACTAGGTCTTTGGACTTTTGATAGGGGTATTTGTGCTCAGAAGAAATGGAATAGCACCCCCTACATCCATGGACCAAGTTTCAGCTTAGTCGGGCAACTTTAGCCATGGGTTAGTCCACCCAGAGTGTCAGTCAGTCTAAAACAACAAATTTAATTGCTAAAGTCCTTACATGGCAAAATGTAAAAGTTGTAATAAGGAGTTAGAGGATGTGAAAAGTTGAAATGATGGTTAGAGAGAGACCCCCTAAGCATAACTTTAGCCTCCCAACCTTTTCTAACCCCTTTCCCACCTTCCACACTCAAAAATAATGCCCCCTAGGAGGATTGGCGTTTTTTATTTTTAATTCACTTTGTGACTTGAGTGTGGCCCCCTCTCTTGACCTTTTGCTTCCTTTAGCTTCCACATCACCCTTAGAGGTGACCCCACTCACTCCACCTCACTCATCCCTTTCATTTTTATGATTTTTACCCTTGTGGAGCACCTTCCAAGGAAGTTACGCCCCACTTTTGTGTCTCTCTAATGAAAAATCGTTTTTTATTGTTTGAGGCTCTTTCTCTTTCCCTAGCACGGATCCCACAACCTCCCTCATGAGTTTTGTGTGATCCCAACCTCCCTCACTCATCTCTCACCCTTCTTTCCCTTTACCTCATCCCAAGATGTGCGCCCTCCCTCTTCTTGAAACTCCACAAAATAATTTTTAAAAATTATTTGTGCCCCTTCACTTACCTTGGCACAAATCCCATTCCTCCTACACACCCTTGAATCTAGCCAAGCTATTTTTCTATTTTTCTACACCCTAGATCTATTGTGCAAACCCTAAGTGGTGCGCCCTAGCCTTGGGATCTACTCAATTACTTGGTGGTGGACACTTGGCTTAGATCCAAGAGAGGTAGGTTTGCCTCTCCAAGTATAAATAGATCCCATTTCTCCTCCCCAACTTACCATATCTTGAGCTGTTGTTATGCTACTTGATTTCCAACTCTTTCTCTCTCTCTTCCATAATTTCATTCATTTCCATTCTATGCTCTAGGGTTTTGGAGTATTTTTTCTCCAAGACTATTTTTCTTGAGTAATATTAATAAAGGAGAAACTTTGGAGGACAACTAGAGGAGCAAGGCATATGCTTGGTTTTCTTATGAATATGAGGTAATATTGTATCAAAATTGCTTTGGGTGATTGCAACATTGGATCTTAGGTAAAGTGTTATCTAAGTAGATCTACTAATGCATATGCTTATGGGTTTATCTATCTTGATGTGTTAAATAGGATTGAAGTGTCATTTTATTTATATATATCAACATATTATCTTTTGTATGCATATCACTTAAGGAGGTTTTGCAGGTTTATACTTCAAGGGTTTCATTGGGAACTCCTTCAAGGAGAAGGGTCTCTTGAAGCACTCATACACTTCATTTCTCTAACCCTTTTACTCTTCATCTATATTGCTGCTCATACATTCCATTTTCAGCTAGCATATAATTGTTTAAGTAGGTCATTTTATCACACATAATCTCTCTTTTCTTGTGGAATGTTCTTGCCCTAAAAAGCAAGGGTCTTCCTTAATTCTTTTTGGTTGTGTGTAGCTATTCTAGCAAGCAAAGCTTGCTGGTTTTGCAGGTTTCAGATCTGATTGAGAGAAGCATTGGCTGCCCAAAGGACATCCACACAACACTAGAAGACCCTTCAAGGGGTTTGGTAGCTATCTCTCAACCCAACTCTTGTTTCTTAATCATTTTTGGCACGGCTTGCCTCTTCTTTTGCTTGTTAGTGGCTTGCACTCCTAGAGGAGGAAGTGGTACGACCCTCCTCTTGGTGTAAGCTCTTGGGTAGCTTAGATCTAGCCTAGGGTTTCTTTCTTTTACCAATTTTTGCCTTTCTTAGCTAGACCATGAGGTTTTGGAGGTGAGGGCACCTTCCAAACCTAGGCCGTGGGGTTTTTGGGTTTGATTGGTAGCTTAGTTTGTTAGCTTAGCCTATCTCTCCTCCTTCTCTTTAATGGTTTTCCCTAATTGCTAAAATTCTCTAAAGGAACTCAACCTGACTAAGCAACTAAGATAATAATCACCTACCTAGTTGGGAGAGGAATACCCCAATAGGTAATGCTAAGTGTTTGATGTGATTAATGTGATCTATGGTTCATTGATTTAATTGTTTATGTTTTAGATCTACATCTTAATCTTAAGCCTATTGGGCAACACTTAAGTAACCTAACTAGATCTATCATATTGCTTAGTTTCATTTCAAGCTTATTCTCTTGCACATGGTTTAGATCTTAATGCTTAACATCTTTAAAGTGCTTAACAAGTAATTGGTTCATTCATCTATTGCTTATATCTATTGGAAGCCATTTGCTTGGGCTTGAATGTTGATTGGTTAATAAAGCAAACACACATACTAAATTTTCTTTCAATCTCTTGAAGGCAAGTTGTTCTTGCCCTAGTGCTTTTCTTTCATAGCAAGCTCTTTAAGTGCATGTGATATATCTTTCTTTTTCAGCCATCTTATTTGCTCTACATGTGTTGATATACTTGAATTGCATAAGCGTGAAGCAACACACTTGAAGCTAATAACAATTTCGGCCATATCACTAAATTGCAATTTTAAAGTGTCTTAAAATCTTCAAAACACTCTAATTATCACCTAAAAGTCTACCTAATCAATTTATATACTTAATAGACTATTTAGGGTACCTTAGACCACCATCTTCACCATCTAAAACGACGCTTGAGGAAAACAATGGAGGGTAGTGGCAGGGGACTGCCCCGTGGCGCACCAGGTGTGTGTCCTCTCTGGGAAGTACTCTTGTTTTGGGCTGACTGCTTCTGCTAGGGTTGGCCTCGTTGCCATACTATCTTGAGCGTCCAACAATTATTTGGCAATAGGAGGAGGAGGCTTTGATGAAAGCTAAATAAAATTTGATAAATCTTAAGAAAGCCTAATAATTAAACCCTGGACCAAACCTAATAAATTACTTGGGGGTTTAATAACTAAGAGTGTGGATCATCTTCAATAATCCTAACAACATTTGTGCTTGAGCCTTCCAAATCTTCTTAAGTAGTTGTTGATCTTAACGTCTTGATAATAATGACATACTGATGATGAAGTGTTGATGCTCTTATTTGGTGATTTCCTGCACACATAAGAAGTAAAACGTGGTTAGCTTGCTTTGTATAATTTGTACTTTAGAATTATTTAATTGTAAGTTGTTGTACATGATATTCTTTATTGGGTTTATTCTTCTGTAAATTTGTAAATAACTTGTAATCTATTGTAACAAACAACCCTTTAACATAGTTGACCCCTTGCCCAATTTCTAGGCACTAGTTTTAGTTGACCTAGGGAAAAGGCTTGCCTCACATGCTAACCCTTGCACATTGCATCGCTGCTTGTGCATTTTAGGAATAGATCCCCTCTAACCTTAAGAAATTAAAACTAACTCCTAGAACTTAACTTAATTCATCTAGTAACTAAGGTCTACCCCCTTTGGCTTCCCTAGGAGTAAGCCTAGACGGAAGAGGTTCCGGTCAAAGTGACAGCGTGGGCTGTGAACCTAGGCATTGTGCCTCCAAGGACACACTAAGTGAGCCGGACTTAGCTCACGTTTGCAAGTGTGTATAAGGACGACAACATCTTTGGCGCCGTTGCCGGGGATAAGTCATTTATCCTTGGTCCTAACAACTTAACTTAACCTTTTAAGAGCTAAATAATAAAATCTTTTAGGCCTTAAAATTCTTTGAACCTGAGATTGGTTAGCTTTGTGTGATTCCTATCTAAGTGGCGACTCCATTGAAAAAATCTAGCAAGTATACTACTAGGAGCAATTCTCAAGGAGTGCTTTATTCTTATCCTGAGCCTAAACATGTTTATAGGAGAAGATTAAACCGCTTAGCTCCCAGGAGCCTACTTGAAAGTCTTAGGGAGGAAGCACTCAACGATATCCAATACTTGTTCCAAACTAATAATTCACGAACTGTTAATAATCCCATTAATAACACTAACGTTCTAATGGCCACCTTTTTGAGTCCTTTGAACTTTGTAGCCATCTAGGGTGCCCCTCATGATATTCCTGAGAAAACCATTGATAAATTGTCCGTCTTTCACGAGAACAATGCCATAAGTGCTAGTGCTCACATCACAAGTTTTCATAGATGTGTTGTAAAGTATTGTGGGGGTCATAATGAAGAGGACGTGAAGATGACCATGTTTGTGTATTCATTGGAAGGAAGTGCTGCCAACTGGTTTGAATATTTTCCTGCCAATAAGTTTAGTACCCTGAATGCAATTTTGGATGAATTTAGAAAGAGATGGAGTGATTAGAAAGAACATAGGTTTTAGTTGGGTGCACTCACCACCAACCATAAAAAAGAAAACGAAACAGTGGTAGAGTTCAATGATAAATTTAATGTCTTGGTAAAGAGCCTTCATCAAGATGTCAAGCCCCCCGCTGCTGCAATATTAATTTATTACATAGAAGCTTTTGAGGGAGAAATGAGATATGCCTTTCGGAATAAGGACCCTCAGGATTTGTAGACAGCACAAGAAACATCTTTAAGGATTGAACGAAATATGCTTGAGGCTAGGAAGTCAAATATTCCTGGTTTCACTAGAGGATCTTCTTCTCAGCCTTGTGAGGAGAAGAAGAAGAACGTTGAAAATCAGAAATCCTCTAGTGATGGCATGGAATAACTTACTCAGTTGGTTAAACAGATGGAAATCAATCATGCCAATCAAGTCAAACAAATGGAAGCCAACCATACCAGCCAGATTAATGCTTTACAGAATAGATTGATCACCATGGAGAGGTCTCAGGGTAATAGACAACAACATAAGCCAAATGATAAGTGGCTAAGGAGACCTCCTCAAAATGATCAAAGGCCACCTAATCCTTTTGAAACCACCAACTTAGTGGATCATCGCCCTATACCTTATTGTAGGCCTTGTGGTGAGTTTCATGAGGAATCAACTTGTCTAGTCTTCCTTGAAGAGTGCAATAATGAATATGAAAATCAAGGAAATGAACAAGTAAACATGTGTAGTAACAGGTACTATGGTGGTTGTTATGATTGGATGGATGTAAATGATTTGGGGAGCCACGGAAACTTTATGAGTGGAAATGTTGATAAAGCTGCAGAAAAGTATGGGCCCAAGCCCACAACCCAACAGGTTGCAGAAATGGCTAGGTTTAGAGGCATTACATACCAAAGGAAAACAAAAGTCAAGATAAAGGTCAAACCAGTGTTCCCAAGGTATCTCCTCCTAAGTCTAAGGTACCAACTAATGCATATTTGAATATAGACTTAGGTGGATGGTTGAGTAATGTAAATATGTTAGTGCCGGTGTCAGAGATCATGAAGATTCCTTCACAAAAGGAGAAGTTACTTAAAGCCATAGATGAGCCACCTAAGAATCTTGTTGAAAAGCATGTAGCCACGGCTTACCAGGATGCACCAGTAATTTTACAGAATTGGGATAGAAAGAATGAAACGAATTTACCTTTCTTTACTCGTGAACGACAAAGTGTCACACAATTGCATGCTAGATTCAGGAGCAACTTCAAATGTTATTACTAAAAAGGTGATGGAACAATTGAACTTAAGAATATCAAGACCTTATCATAACATTTGTGCCTTGGAGAGTCAAACTATAGAAGTGCATGGATTCATTAAAGGTTTGCAAGTGTGAATAAGGACGGCAACAGAATGGTTGTAGTGTTATTTGCTTGCATCTATTATTATAATTTGCTGAATAAAACCCAAGGTGACAAGCACACATTGAAGGTCCTTGTCTCGTGTCCCCATCAAGGTTTTGAGCCATTTGTTGAAGACGATAGAGCCTTGACTTAGCAACACTCCATCCCTCTTCTTCCTACTAGCCGTTTTCTTATTTGTTGAGCTAAGAAGGAGAAAACGCATCAAGGCCTAGTTCCCCTACACCTTGCTGAGCTGATTTTCCCTGGTAAAGCCTTGCCATAGCAACACGTTACCTGCAAAACCTCTTGTCTTAGTTTTATGCAATCTTTTGAGCTAGTCATTTTTCCATTTAAGCTAAGGAAGGAGGAGAGAGCACTGAGGCCTAGTTCCCCTACACCAAAGTGAGCCTCTCTCCCCTAGGGTTTCATCCTTGAGGCCTTGCCATAGCAACAATTCAAGGTTTAACCCTCTTGTCCTTAATCTTACTATTATCACTTGATCCTTCAGCTCTTTCGTCCTCCTTTTGACTCCATATGCCCTAGGAACGCACAGACCTAAACCCTAGTGTGATCTCAAAACAACTTCTAATACTTTGAACAAACCCTAACTTTACTAACCCTAGCCTAAAAATAATCTTCTAACCCTATTTGTTGCCGTCATCTTTGCTATAAACATCTTTGTGCAGCTATCGTTTTACTTTCAAAGCAATTGAATGGTTAGTTAAAGCATTATCTAATGAAGTGTTGATTTGTTACATTGAATGCCAAGTTTCTTTAGCATTTATTGAAGAAGTGATATTGTAACTATTGTTATTGTACAAACATTGACTTCGTCAATATTTATTGCTCAATTGCTTATTTATTAGAAAGGTCATTGATGATATGAAGTGCTAACCAGCAAGCAAGCTTGCATATGCATCGTTTTATTGTTGCTTTGTCTTGGGTAGGTGATCTTATTGATTATTACTTCCAGTTATCATTATTGGCTATAAGCAAGACTTTCTGATCAGGTGGTGACTTGTGAGGGGGAATTTATCTTTAAGCCTTTAAGCCTTCTTACCTTCTCAAAACCCCAGGTCACCGGGGACGTCTCCCCTGGGCCTTACCTCCCTAAATAGAAAGAACCTTCCCATTGAGGTGGTAGTGGGTGGGATTGGTTCAGTTACGCCAGTTTGACCTCTTTTCATCCATCTACTATCCATACCACAAATTGTGCGATAACAAGACCCAAACCACATGACAAGCATTCAATGCAATGCAAACTTTCAATGACAAGCACACCCCTTATCCACTAAACAATGTTAAGACTAGTGCCTAAAGATATATAAATGGAGTCAATGAGAGATGCAACAAATTACAATTATACCAAAGTAAATGATGCTATGGGAAATCCACAAAGAGTAAAAGAAAGTACTTTGCACTTAAATTAATTATGAATATTACTTACAAATTGAAATACAACATGAAATATATATATACAATGAAATGAACAACCAAAAGATAATACAACTATAAACTAGATAGTGAAATATCTACACAATGGATTAGATAGTGAAAAGAATACTAGCTTTATACAAATATCTCCAAATAAATAAAGAATGTGTATAACAAAAATAGAGGTGCTTTATTATATGTAAATATCCACAATGAGAGAAAGTGACTTAAAACATGAAATTACTTGGAAATTAGAATCACATGAAAAGTAAGTTGCTTGAAGTGTGAATTTGCACAACTTGAAGAAATTGAAATAGATTTGAGAACTTGAAGTGCAGTGTTAAAGTAGTGTGTAGGTTAATTTTAATATGTTTTAAGTCTCTCTTGAATTAGGGGGATTTAAAATGTGATATATACAAGCCTAGACTATGTGACTACCCCAAATTTGTATCCCTTCAATCAAAAGGAATTGTTGGTGCTGAAGAAGAAGGGCAAACAAGGCCCTTCCCTAGCTCCACAGGTCAACCCGGAATGCTTGGGCGCTCAAGCAAGGAGGACACATAGTGCCATGAAGCCGTCCCCAACTTACACACCTTGTAGCCTCCCAAGTCACCCTTTTTGGTGATTGAAGCAATAAAATTTTGGATGCCTAATTACTAAACTCCAAACCTTTACCCTTTCTTGTTGCCCAAGATCCACAAAGTGACAAGGGGACAGAATACAGGGCTGAGTTGGAGCACTAATATGATCACTTTTGCAATAATTGAAATGACTTGGAAATTTAAATTGCAACCCGACAACAATGGCACAAGTGGAGGACTAGCCGACCGTTTTGGCCAAGGTGGGTGTAATAAAAGAATTTAAATGATAAGAAAGCAAAAGCAACCACAACAATGGCACAAGTGGAGGACTACCCTACCGTTTTGGCCAAGGTGGGTATAATGAAAGAAAATTAAAAGACTTAGAAATAAAGAGCAACTCCACAACAATGGCACAAGTGGAGGTCTAGCCTACCGTTTTGGCCAAGGTGGGTATAATGAAAGAAATGCAAGAAAAATAAATCTAATTCTAGCCTTCACGATTTTGCAAGGATGGCTTAGGCCAATCTCTTTGCAAGGTGTGGGCAATATATCATAAATTATTACAATATCAGATTTTTATCTTTCTTGAGAGAAGGCAAACCCAAGAAACTTTATTTAGGTTGCTTACAATATTTTAGAAGAGGAAGATAAGAGAGGATTTGATATCCCAACTTTAGAATGCCTTTGGAGTGCCTTAGGGGATCAAAACAAGTAGCACTTCCTCCTTCTTGTTGAAAATCTGCATAAAAATCAGCAATGTATTTTCTGCTAGAAGATGCTACAAACACCAAAGATCTTGTTAACTTTTATTAGCCCAATGAAATATAAATTTAAGTAAAGAAACTTGAAAATAAGAGTTAGTTTTTAATGACCAATCTAGAGAAAATAAATGCTTATGAAAGAAAAGAGAATGGTGGATACAAGAGGAGAAAAACAATGGAAACTTCGGTTGATTGAATGAGTGAGTTTTCCACTCTAAAAATCACTCCTCCAATCCTTTAGTGACCTGCATACATATATATCTCTTGCTACACAAGATACAAAGACGTGAGAGCATCTAAAAAAACATACAAAATACTTTGCAAGATTGAAAAGAAACTACCACAAAATTAATAGTAATACTACCACTAATTAATCCCAAGCAAAATACTTTGCTTGGGCCTCCAAGATAAACTAGTGAATCCAAGAAAATACAAGAAATAAAATGCACAATATGACCTCACAAACACCATGAAGAGCATCAAAAAGACTCCCAATGCACACAATAGATTCTCCAAAGCTTCCTTTATTATCCACAAAATGTTGCTACACATACTTGTAGCAAGATTCACAATGAAAACATGAGAGAGAGAGAGAGAGAGGAAAGAATGGGAGAAATTTTGGCATAATAGACTTGCTCTAAGAAATGATGATGAAATGAAGAGGAGAGGCTCTCTTTTATAGATGAGGAAGAGGAGAGACCCCACTTGGATGAGCTCCAAGTGTCACCCATCCATGGGGGGAGGGGGTCTCTTCAAGGGGGGCACACTTTTAGGGTTAGTGAGGGAATTGAGGGATGAGGGGTGAGTGGGGAAACCACCTTTCCCACTCATCAAAAGTAAAGTTAGGGTCAATGGGGGGGTAAACCCAAAGTTTTGAGGGCCCTCTTGCTATATTTTTAATTTCCCATGAGTTTATGAGCAAGGGGGGTGCCCCTCTTCTTAGGAAATGGTCATCTTGGGTTGTTGGCTTAGCAAGGGGGTGTTTTCTAAGTGGAAAATCACTTTCCCAACTTAGGAAAGACATTAGGAATCATTTTCCCACTCTCTCTTGTGACTTTAGTCACTTTTACAAAATTTGGCTATTTTAATTAAGCCAACTACATGTTGATTTTTGACTGACTTGGACTCCTCATGGACAATGGCCTAGCAAAACTTGTCCAAATGAGCTAAGACTTGGTCCAAGGGTGTAGGGGTTCATAAGCCATTTTATTTGAGTATTCATACCCCTATACAGAATTTTCAAGGACCACGTTTTTACATTTTACATCAAAAATAATTAAAAAACCCCAGTCTGCGGGAATTTTAATTATTTAAAAAATCCTATCAAAACTTAATGGAATTCCGCAAGACTCTAGGAGATGTCTAACATGGTCATTTACAACACTTCTAGACCTTAGTTACTCCTTGGGATCGATCATTAGAATGTCTTTCACCACTTTGGAGAATTATTGTGAGTGAAAAACTCAAGGATAATTAAAATTGCAGTTAAGCAAGGTTAATTACCTCAGGAAAAAAAACACTTGATGAAAGGACTTCCCTAATGATAAAGTCCTAGGTAACTAGACAAAAATTGACTCATGCTAGCATATTACAATATTATCCCACGCAGGGGAACAAAAATTCTGATTACATAGAAAAGCTTGTCGGGGGCAAAATTTTCCCTGCTGAGAAAAAGTCTTCAAAATGGTTGTACCACTAGGTACATATCTTCATGGAACATGGAGTTGACCCCTAGTCGAAATAGGTGGTCAACATCTGGCTCCACATGGGGACGTGTGTTCGATCTTTTTGAAGCAGAGCATACAAGAACTTCAGAATCTACAAAACAAAAATGCTCACCAATACCCAACATAAATACATGTATAAAAACAATAATCAAATAAATGAAATGTTATTGACAACAATTACATAAATAAAATGACTATAGACAATAATCACAACACTGAAAGAAAAGGAGAAAGGTTAGAGATACGTTACAAAGGGTGCCCCAAGGACACCAGGTTGTTCATCATCTAAAAAATAACTTGAGGATCCACCATCTGAATGGCTAAGATGGGATGAATTAGGACCAACCATGCAATGGATGGAATGAAACGCCAGATGTCTGAAACATCCCTGTCCGGGATGACTCTTTGAAGATCCCTTTCCAAGTTTCTTGTGAGAGTGAACCACCCAAGAATCATCATGCATCTTCCTCTATTCAACCAAACATTGGATTTTGACAAGCCTTGCAAATTTTTTATACCTTCAAGCATATGACCATCATGGTGGAAGGCCAACCACTGTTCATAATGATATGAAATTGATAAACTGGAGTCGCCTTCCATTTTCCCATTATCTTGTATTAAGTCATATGTTGGTTGAGAAGTTGAAAACGAAAATGTCAAAGGAACCACTTCACTGTTTTCATCAAGGTTGTCAAAGTTCTTCTCTGAAGAGATTGGTTCTTCGAGAGGAGAGTGGGGATTTGAATCATCTAGATATTCAACAACTCAAACTCAAATTCCTTTATCTCCTCTAGATCAATTATTGACTCATCTATGGACTCATCCAGGATTTCCATATGAACTTTCCTTTCTTGTTGATTGTGAAGCTCAAGCTCTACAGGATTCGGATAATTAATACAAGCATGTGTACTGACAAGGTTAGCTTCCCTGATTTCGAACTGATCTTCCATGACCTCAAACTATTTTGTATGGGCAAACTGCATGGTGTGAATAATTTTATTAAGCCCCTCAATGGGATCAGGTGAAGTATCTATCTTTATATCCGAATTGATTGTTTCTATATCTGGAAGTTCCTTCTCCTTCCATTTTTCCATAAAAGCATCAACCAATTCATTGTAAGTTTCATCCTGGTCATCCCCAAATCTCTCTAAAAAGGCATGCATCAAATCCTACATGGTCTTGAACTCATTATCATCCGAATCATGAAACCAAAATAAAGCATCTTCCTCAACAAGAGTCAAGACAAATAATTTTATTAGAACATCCTCATGAACATGTGGATCACACCACTCACTAATACACCGTCCAAAGGCTTCAATGTGAGAATTAGCATCACCATTATTACGAAAATCAAGCAAATTTTCAATAACTATTTTAGGCAAATCATGAGGATAACCAACTATTCTCGAAAAATCAATAGGTTTATAAAAACTATCCATTTCTAAACTAGATCATTAAACAAAAACGTCTACAAAAAAGGAGTGGGCCCCAAAAGTTACTAGGGATCCAACGAGAAGGAAAATTGGCTAAACTTCAACCAAAAACCTTTTCAAGTTCAAGGATGAAGCTAAGCAAGCCACAAGTTCCTTCTTGAAGAATACTTTGTTTAATTATTTTGAAGTGGAGTCGCCAAATGACCAAGTTTATTTCAAACAAACAAGAAGCATCAAACAAAGCAAAAACAAGAAAGAAAACAAAACTTGTAGGATTACTATGTACAAACAAGAGATATGTATCAAAGATTGCTTCCCCTCCAAAACTTTCAAGAAGGCCACGAGGAGCAAGAGGATTGCTCCTAGTAGCGCATTTCAAAGTATTTTTAGATGGAGTCACCACTTGGAGAGTAAGCAATAACGAATAACACACCCCAAATTAAAACAATTTAGGGAAAAAAATTAGGGAAATAATTATTACTTAGTTTTTAAAGAATAAATTAGAGTTGTCGATTAACCAAGGATAAGAGACTTATCCCCGGCAACGGCGCCAAAGATGTTGTCGTCCTTATACACACTTATTAACGTGGAGAAGTCTCCAACCCACTTGGTGTATCCCTGGAGGCACAAGACCAAGTCCAAACCCACTGTCACCTCAATTTGGACTTCTTCCGTCTAGGCTCACTCCTAGGGAAGCCAAGGGGGGTAGACCCTAATTAACTATGTTAAGGTTGATTAGATGATCTAGGAGTTAATTTTTAGTTCTTAGGCTAGGGAGAACAAGAGATTAAGTCATCTCAACGAGAGATTAAGTCACATTCGTTGATCTCAAGAGACCAAGATCGGATCTTGATCGTTGATCACTTTGCAGATAGGGTTTTAGTCATTAGGAGATTATAAAAGCATATCTAAGGAGAGTGAGAGGCACACAATGAGTGCATAGGAGCAAGAGGGAGTCTTGTTCATGTACTTGTGTCTAAGTGGGCAGGGTTGAGGAAGTGTGCAAAGGGGCAGCGAGGGAGATAGCAGCCAAATGGGCTAGGCTATCAGCTGCAGCATTATAATCCTCTAATGGGCCATTATCCCAGGACGAGAGCCAAGGATTTTATCTAATAAAATCAAACTCAAAACTAGTTTTCCCACAAGGGTTTTTCCAAGGGTGTTTACCCGAATCTTGTGTGCAATGTGAGTTATGGTTTATGTTGTTTATGCTTCCGCTTATTTAATGTTGATAACCTAGTTGTGCAATTAATTAATAAAGCATTTTTATTTGAAACAAGTGTCGAGTGCTAGGTTCACAGGAAATTCAACATCGTGCTCTTCCCCACTCTAGGAGTATTAAAAGGAAGTGTAGTGAACTTACTAAATTCAACAAAGAATCCTATAACTATGTAGTCGTCAATAGAAAGTATCTAGATTCTATTCTGCAAAAGTCACCCAAGACTTGCACCTAACTCTAACCACATGAAATGGCCTATTTGCATGGGCAAGATGGCCCTTGAGAGAAAAAAAATGTTTTGGGGGGCATTTGAACCTTGTTGGGGGCAATATCACCACCCTTACTTAACCATCAAACCAATACCCCGTTGATGGGGTAGAGAGCTTTACCCAATGAGTTTAATGAATTTGTAAGAAGTCGTGAATCAAAAGGCAAACTACAACTTCATAGACATCGCAAGAATATGGTGTGATGGAAAGGAAAAACAAAACACATTAGGATTGGGATGTGAGTCCTAATGGTCACATTAAGCAATTATAAATATTGTAAATACTTTTGTCCATATTAAAGTAAATAAGGACGAATTAGTAAAAGTCCTAAAGAAAGATGATCGATTACCAGTATTAAGAAGTCTCCAGAAGTGAAAGGTCAAAGTCAAATTATACAATAAATTGAATATGCCAAAGATACAGTTTGTGACTTCTTGAATCCTCACTTCAAACAATAAATCTTTGCACTATCTATTCTTGGCAATTTTGTGATCTTGTGCATGTTTCACTCGATTTGATGACAATAGGCACCAGAGCAATTCAATCAAAGAAAAGTGAATATTATGAATGAAGTTTAGAAAAACTTTTTGGTATGGCATTTTTATTTGCCCTATTTCTCTTCAACCATTCAAAATTTTATCAAGATTGCCTCTATTTGTTTTTATGAGTTTGCATCTCAAAATTTAATAGAGATTATTAGAGGTCTCATCCCATGTTTGCAATAGTGTACAAAGGCAAAGGACATTAAGAAAGAATATGTGATGCAAAGGAATGCTAACAAAGAACATTCAATGTTGTTGGAGACCAATTCGTGAGAGAGAAACCAACATGAGGGATCAAAGAAAACAATGTGAAAAGCAATGGCTTGTGATAGGTTATTGATTGGAGTTGTGGGCACTTTAAATGTTAAGGCCTAATATTAGCTCATTACCCCTTAATTGGGGCATATTATATTAGTAATGTTATTTTATTTATGTCGGCTTTAGGCCATCAATTGTAATTATACCTCCTAGTCTCCTATTTATACCAAGGAGACATTTTCATT
>CBVK0101998971.1:0-17018 GCA_900067695.1 Picea abies
TTTTTAACAATGCCATCAATAAGCATCTTTGCAATCTTGAGATTGGGCATCAAATTTTAAGTATGCTCTCGCTGCAGAACTCATAAGTTCTATCAAAATTCCCTCCCTTTGATAGAAAATAAATGAAGGTGGAATAGTTCACTAGACCTAGAACACACCCCTTACGAGAGATAACATAAAATATCCTCTTTTCCTTTGTCATATTATTGTCCCTACAAAAACCAACAATGAGCATATTGAAGTGGATAATATTTGGATTCAATCCTTTAGAAACCATTTCATCCAAAATCGTTTCTACATTGCTAGTTTTATGGCATCCAAAAAGGTTGTGCATCATAATGTTGTATGTTTTAACATCCAGAGGGAAAGATCTGGACATTTTTCCCTAAAGATCATCGGCCTTCTTGTGTTTCCCTTACTTGTACAAGGCTGATAAGATAGTATTATAGGTAGAAGTGTTGGGTTTATAGCCATGTTTTCTCATCTCACCCAGGAATGAATATGTAGACTCGTGCTCATTCATTTCACAAATAACCTTAACTACAATATCGTAACTTTTCAGGTATGTTGATACATACAATGCCTTTATAGAAATCATGAGCCAATTTGGGGTTTTTAGATTCAACAAGGGCATCGAGTAGGGTATTAAAGGACTTGATAGCCGGTGAAATATCCTCTTTGCCTCTGAGGAATAATTGGTGAGCATAATAGAAGCAAGCAACAAACTTAACTACATAATATAACATAATTATACATCTTAGATGTTGTGCATCATGTTTGAGTCTCTTTTATTTTCACTATAATCTAATGTGTAACAATCAAGGATACAACAAACAAGTAACTTGTTGAATTGGTTAGTAGTGTATACAGTTCATTGGTTCAAAGATGAAAGGGCTCAATTCTTTTGGGTTTTCATTTTTAATGATTTATGTAATACTAATATTACATATATGATCTGATGTTTATCTATATCATAGGGATGTTTTCTCTTGATGGGGATTTTGCGGTTACCTGAATCTTTCTCACTGAGAAAAGATTGATATGCAAATTTTCATTGAGTAGATGTGATTTGAAAATGAATGTGTTCCTAAGGCAAGGTTGCAGAGATAAATGGATATGTGTGATATTTTGCATACAAAATAGATGTGTGGTATTTTTCATTTGTTGGGCTTTTGTTTGAATATCACCAAACTATATGAGTTTGGAGTTTGGTTCTTTTCAGTGGGACTGACCTCTGTTGTATAAAATAAATGAGCCCTCAGTCATAGTGTTACTTTGACTCCAAGTGAATTCTGTGTTATGAGACGATAAGTCTGGAAAACTGGTGACTGGACTAGAGATTCATGCAGAAGTTGAATCTCAATGAACACCCAAAAGCCCATTGTTGGATGAAGAGTACTGGAAAGACATGATCACAAATTTTCGAACGATATCTGAAATAATTCTAGAATGGTATCCAACAATCCACGATATCGAAATTAAAGAAACTTTTGTTTACAAAAGTTGTTGACTTCATGTATTGTCAAGCACATCTTTCTTATTAAATAATAAATCTTTAAAACAAATTTTATTATTAAATAGAGTAATGATTGATGTGAGATTAAAATATAGTTTTTTGTTTGCAAATTATTGAGACACCAAGATATATATATATATATATATATAATTAGCAATCAGCTTTAAACTATTTTTTTATCATTTAAACTTTTTTAATAATGATTTTGTATATTAGGCTCAAGTTATATTTATATAAATGTTGACTCCCCAACTACAACATTTTCAAATAGATGATAAATGGATTATGTATATAATATCATTTAAAGAAGAAATTGCATGTTAAGTTGAGAAAAAATGTAAAAGCATATTATGTTAAGTTGAGAAAAAAATTCCATATGATGAAGACAATGCAAGCCAAGCTTTTGTTGTATGACGTGCACAATCTCTTGTTGTTGTTGCCAAGCATCCTTGCAATGAATTTGATCATTTAACATTCATAAGTTAGGATGTTGAAGATCAAGTGTTTGATAAATGGTTGCATGCCAAGTGTTTGACAAATGGTTACATGCGAAGTTTGATAAATGGTTGCATGCCAAGTGTTTGACAAATGGTTACATGCGAAGTGTTTGCAGATAGGCCTTTTTGACAAGTGTTTGTGAAACCTATTATACTGACTAGTTTTTATATTATGGTTAAGTCTCTATTGGTGCATCTAAATTCACCCGAAAACAGTAAGGGGTTACCCTCAATAAGAAGTCTCAATTATACCTCTCATTGTTTGGAATAGGGAACCCATCCGGATTTTGGCTCGACAACCATTTGTGATTTAGTTTTACCAATTGCAGCTCGGTCCACCGATGAGGGTGAATGATGGATGGTTATGAAAATGGAATATGTATATGAAGACTATGCAAATGAAGGTATCTAACCTACTTATAATCTACCCTATCCTAGCTAGGAGTGAATTAATGTAAGTGAATGAGTTGTGACATGAAACTAACTCTACCAATAACTTCACCCAGATAACTAAAATGAAGAAATAAAATCAGATAACACATGCACATAAATATATAACGAGAATAGTCTAAGTCACTATATCACATACATTGGCAGTTCATTCTCTCAGGACATGTAATATAAGAAAGTGTAACAAAAATGCAAGAAAACATGTATTGCATCAGAATATTCCATACATAAACATGCTCTTACATCCCATGTGAACAATAAACATTCTTCTTGAAATAGTTCGTAGCAAAACAATGACACATGTGAGTCCTCTCTATCAAAAGTTGGCCTTGAGGACTTTTCTATATCAACAATTTCAACAGTAGTACATGAAACCTCTAAGGACAACTCTCCAATTTTTAGTTGACATTGTATTCCCAAAGTAGTTCATAAGTGTATAATGTTTGAAGATCCAAAATCCCCACCTTTGGGTACAATTTTAGTATTTATTGAAGTTCAATGTGACCCTTTGCCTTCTTCCTTCTTTCGTGACCTTTCGTCTTCCAACACTTGTCTTGTTCCCTTTGTAATTATGAAAAACAAAGACAATTGTTACAATTCAAATTTATATTCTAGTACTCATGGGACATCATATATTTCGACCATATGTTCCCTACGTGCCATGAAGACTGGCCTAGACATGGAAACATTTTCATCATTCGAGTTTAACAGTCGATCGTCGTGGAGTTTCTGGATCTCCTCTTCATCCATTTTCCTTAGATTTTCCTTACTGCTCCTCTATTACAACTACATCTATTGTTATTTCTCCTTCGTCGTCTTTGCCTATCGATTGCATCGCAAGAATTTTGAGCACAACCCTCCTTCGCTCAATACCTAGCACCATTCAACATAGAATAAATGAGCATAACTCCAAATAAACTATCAAGACTAATCATTAGAACACATATAACCGAGACATTAAATAATTAAAATATCAAGTAAACTTCTTTGGATTCAATCCTTGGTTTGTCTACTCATGATTGAGGCGTTGTGTTCTCCGGGGCTATCAACAAGGTACCAAACCTTCATCTTGAAAAACTAAGGCAATAGGTTAGGAATTTCTTAAAACCTATAACTAGAAATTCATAACAATATTATTACAATTATGAACCTTTCTCGTCACAAAACCGAGCCTTGTTTTCATAAAATAATATTATTACAATTATGAACCTTTCTCGTCACAAAAGTTTCTCGGTACATGGCACCATTCAACATAGAATAAATGAGCATAGATCCAAATAAACTATCAAGACTAATCATTAGAATGCATATAACCGAGACATTAAATAATTGAAATATCAAGTAAACTTCCCTGGATTCAATCCTTGATTCAATCCTTAGTTCATCTACTCATGATTGAGGGATTGCGTTCTTCAGGGCTGTCAACAAGGTACTAAATATTCATCTTGAAAAATTAAGGTACTAGATCTTCATCTTGAAAAATTAAAAAATTAAAGCAATAGGTTAGAAATTTCTTAAAACCTATAACTAGAAAAAGTTGTAACAATATTATTATAATTATGACCCTTTCTCGTCACAAACACATTTCTTTCATAAAACAATATTATTACAATTATGAAGCTTTCTTGTCACAAAAGTTTCCTCTTCAACAAATGTCTTCAGGTCAAATGGTTTTGGCTCAATTCCCATGATATTTGACACACACAATATTCATCTTATCTTACTGGTCTGAAGGTGAGCATAATGGAAACCCCAACTCTAAGGGTGCTCATTTGATGGTAGCACACATGAATCGCTAAGAAGCCCACGATGTTGGATAGGCGTAGGAATCCCACACACATACCTTCCTAATGGCTAGCTCCCCCCACTTTTCTTGTTCTTTTATGGTCACGTCCTTGGCAAGTCGATTTGTGAATGCAAGATGCTCATGGCACACTAGCCGGAATTTCTGGATTGATTCTCTAAATCAAAATAATTTTATTTTAGAGAAAATTCAAATTATATAAATTTAAAAGATTAACTTCAAATATATTTGAGAAACACAAACCTTTTACCAAAGCATTTTATTTTTTTGCATGGTGGAGAGAACCAAAGACTCAATTAGGAGATATTTCAAAGATCCATAGATTTCCCAGATGACATCAGATTGGAGTATCATCCTTTGTGCTATGAAGTACATGGAGAGGCGCACTCGATGAACCAATCACCTGTGTCAAACAAGCATCTTATCTGTGAAACCACTAACGAAGCCAGTTTGGGAAAAATCCCTAGGAGATTTGTTTCGACACTTTTGGGCATCAAATTTCGATTCCATGAGTTGTGGTAGGATCACAATGGAGAGAATAATCTGATTAGCATATTTTGGAGAAGAAAAATTCACTTTGATGGACGATGAAAAATTGCTCTCAAAGGAATTTTTAATGAAAATCTGGGTCCTGCATTCGCTGTTGCTTCACTCAAAATTGATTCTGCGAGTTCTTGTGTCATATATGATGTAAAGGGACTTAGTTCATACTTTGATTTTGTGTTGATACATCCATAAAAAAAAATTATAAATCCACCAAAATAGCCAATTGACGTCTCGTGTGATTAGTACTATGTAGGAGCTGAAAGGACCAAATTTCTCTGGAAGTGCGTTTTAGAACCAAACCAACATAAGACCAATAGGTGTTGTGGTTAATCGATATGATGCTAGGTGATGCTTTCACAATGAATATTTAGTCATAACATCAAGAAACACAAAGAAATCAAGCTATTACCATGTGCATGAGGAAATCCACTAGGGACACAACAAACTTAATTATGACTGCAATATGAAGTGGGTCAGGCACAATAGGTGATCAGTGACTGAATTTCTAATTAGGCATAAAGAGTTTAGTCATTTATAATGTAATGATATTGACTGATGAGTGCAACAAGAAGGGTTCTGAGCTAGGAGGGCGAGGAGATAGGCCTCAAGACGAAAGTGGGCTATGCTGAGTTGGTCAACATTGTAGAGAGGGAGAAGATCTTCATCAATGTGCTCGATGACGACAAGGGTTTGGCATCCTTCCACAGACTCATTTGCGATAGGAGAGGGAAAATTGTCAATGGGTAGTGCATCGGGGAAGAAGAGGTGAACCTCGTCGATAAGAAATGTAATGAAGCGAAACACAATGATGCCACTGAAATGAGATGTAATAGCACAAGTGGAAGGGATTTAGCTGGTGAAAGCCATGCGCGTGGTGAATATAATCATGTGACCAATATTGGTGAGACAATGTTGATCATGCGAACTTTTTCGATAATGAAGATGTGTGTCAGGGAGATTTGGCGAGAGCATGCTAGTGCATCAGCCAAGTTCATAGCATAGTGGCCTATGTATAGGCGAAGAAATCAGTGGCACCTTAATGCGATGGTGGAAGAAGGATGTGTTCACTGATGCATTGTGTATCAACGTAGGAAGAGGGACCTTGCTAAAGTGCAGATTGTCGGGTAGACGTGATTAGAGGGGGAACTGCAAATGATAAGGAAATGAAGTGTGAGAAGATATCATGATTAGTCTTTTACATGAGAGAGAGAGAGTCTGTGTGTGTGAGAGAGAGTGCAAGGGTCTTGTTAGGAAAATATGGAGGGGGGGCCCAATTTCTTGTCTTGGAAAGACGCTAAGACAAGAAAATTGGGAGGTTGTTGTGCACGTGCAACAAATCAAAATATACTGGGTGAAGCTAGAATATCTACTAGTCTTTTCTAATTGATAAGAAAAAAATGTAGAAGGTCATATAATTACTTTTAAGATAAAAAAAAATATGGGAATTATGTGCAACAGTTACCTTAAAGATTCCATCATGCTGGACTCACTGGAAATGCTTGCATATCGAATAATGGATCTCATTTTTTTTAGATGGAGGAAGAATGATGATGAGATTTATTTCCTTAAACTAAGTTGGCAATCTGGGTTGGTATCTCCATCTTGGGGATGATATATATTTGGGATAGTAAATATTTTTCACCAGGTGTGTATAGATATCTCGCAGTTGTGGCTCCACTGCCGATGAGTGTCCATAGCCCTGATGCAGTCACCACAACATCACATACCTTGCTTTATTGTTAGCAAGCATCCAAAGTCGTGACAAATATATCTGCATGTCCCTTAGTCTCATCAAACTTTCCTTTCCATTCCTTCCCGATTTATTTAGTGCATGCTTAACATTCGGTGGATGGGGAAAGTGATGGCCTTTTATCCCGATAGGGGATGATTTCCATCTATTGAGATTTATTTGAATATTTGTTGCACTTGGCTAGGTAAAGATATCCCTTTTGGTTTTCATCGTTTAGAATTTGACACTTCACCTTTTACAAGAGAAGCTAGTTAGTGTGTGGATGGTTCCTCTACTACACAAGATATGCTCACTAACCAATACACAAGGATGACCGTTGATTAACCACTATGCTCAGTCATGCTTTAACTTTAGTCACAAAATCCCCAAATAGTTTTGATTCATGTTCAAACAAAGACCCCTAATTCCGCTCATGAGCTAGGAAAGAGATGTAAGCTTATTCATGCATGCTTCTAGTGTGAAGGTGTTGCATGTGAAAATAAAAATTGAGGTGAGTGGTTTGTATGTCATCAAATATAATCATGGATCAAAATTTAAGAAATAAACTTCTATGAAGGAAAAGATGACGATGAAAGAACAAGAAGAAAAGTGTTGAATTAGGAGATGAACTCAGCCAAAAACCTTGCTACAACTAGAAAATTAAAACCTTATATGAATGACGATAAACAATATGCAATTAATAAAGAAAGTGAACTGATAAAGAAATCACAGATTGAGTGTTTCCATCATTTTTGAGGATATTCATGCATTCCAACCAACTAGAAGTTTGTATCTTCTTGAAACAATTAATCCATGTGAAAGATTATACATGTATTACTTCGTTCAGATGGGTTTTAGTGCCAGCACTGGCAAAGAATTACACCTCTCATTATGATTTTCTGAAGACCTCCAATTCAATTTTTCATCTTTATGCTGTAGGGGTAAGGATTGGCCAGAAATCCAATTCGTTGTCCCCCATATTTATCTTATTTGGTCTTGTGATTTCTTTGTTTCCTCTCCACTTCTTCAAGCTCTAGAACTAATGGTACAACATGACATGTTAAATTAACCATAATTCCAATGGTGCATGATCAAGTCAAATCCTATGAATATGTGTGTCATCTTCAAATCTTGTCCTTTTTTTCATGTGTATATATCTTTCCATGATCAAAATCCGAAAAACCTTTCTAAAAATATTTATCACAGTAATTTGAATAAAGCGATCAAAATCTGTCTAGATGCTTGGGATCAAACCATGAGTTTTAGTTGTTCAAGTTGTCAGGAGATAGAGTAGACTTTAGCTTAAGTGTGGGTTTGTCTGATGAAATCTCTCATTTTGGGTAGCAAATGACTATAACTGAAATGATTACTAGTTCTTCCCTAAAGACGTATGCTTGAGAGCTATTTGATTGATCGGTATCCTTGAAATTAGATTTCATTTGAGATACATCAGAGGGAGACTAAAACTTGAAAATTTATTCCTTGAGGCGTATGCTAGATGTGAAGTACAATATTACTTTCCCCCATGATTGAAAACAAACTTTAAGACTGGGAAAATGATAAATTCACCATAAATTAGTCTTAGGCATACCCTCTATCATAGAGAAACAAATTCTTGAGTGAGTTATGCTCAATAGACACCATCCCGAGTAAGTCTATAAACAACTGATGTGATCTTTCAATCCAGTCTCAATCTTCACCAAGATGTAAAGTATTTCTCAACAGATGTTGTTTCAGCATTTTGGGGTAACCGACTGTCCAACAATAAACGTGAGAGTGGATGTTGCTGAAACAAGTGAACTTTGTGATTGAACTTCTCGGATAATTCCTTCACATGGTTTCCTCATGACGATGGAGGAAAATCGATATTAAGCCAAGATCTTAGTTAGAGAAAAGAAAAAAACATCAAACTAAAAGAAGAAAGCTTTGATGAAAAGAACTTTCAACTAAAGCAACCATCGCAAACTGCAAACTAAACTAATCAAAAGTTGGTGGTCTTTATTGAAGCAATCCAAGACAAGTACAAAATCTATGGTATTCACATGAAAAAAAATAGCATCTAAGCTATGCAAGAATAAAGTAAAAAAAATAACTACGCTAGTCCTATTTCTAACCTACCCTACATCGACTGAAGGAAGGGTAGGTGTAAGTGTAGTGCCAGTGAAGCCAATCAAACAAATCGAAACCTGCAATTGCATATTGGTTGAAGGCCAATTGCAAAAAATGGAGTAGTGAGGAATGAAAGATTGGAACAATTGATTCATGCGAGTCTCCACTCAACAAATTCAATTTGGCGGTGTTATGATTCGTGATACATGCAAACATGTAAGATTCTTCCATCCAGGATTCAATTATTTTGTAGGATTTACGATGATCATCATAGGACTCTTGGAAGGAATTAGAAGGTGAATGACACATGTGAAGAGACTCATAAATCAAACCTGAGTGTAATTTACTTTGTGAGTGTGTCTCGGAGTGGGTGACATCATTCATCTCAAGAGTAGAAGTCAGACAATGAGTACTTGAAATGATCATCGATTGAAATTGGAGTGTCTCATTATCAATGCAGATCTCCCTAGGTTAAAATTTCACATACTCCACATGCTAAGGGGAGAGATGATATCTAATCGTTGAATGGAAACATTGAGCAAAATGTGACTCCATAAATTGTCCCACGACGTTAATGAAATCACATGAGGAATGTTGGAAAATAAAAAGAGAATCCAAGGAAAATTGATGTATTTTCTCCTGAGGATTGATAGGTAATTCTAGAGTAGATTGAGATGATAGAGGTTCTTGGATTGGCTCAATATTTCTTGTGTCTTGCATGGTAATGGGTTGTACATTCTACATGATCTCTTCACAGAGATCTGAGAAATCATTATGCTCTGCACACTTTGTATTTTCGGTTGTTAATGTTTGTGTGTCAATGTCAAAAATTTCAGATTGTGTAGGACCGACGAACAATAGTTCTTCCCTCTTTATTTTCTCCACCTATCTCCTTCTCACTATACCTAAGAACAAAGTGTTTTTCCCTAACAAACAAATACAACCCATCAAGAGCACGATTTTCATCCTCATATCTCCTCCTAAAATCCCCCTTCTAATGGGTGGGCATGAAAACAGAGAGGGAATGCACCTCTAACCATGCTCGCTTGTAAAAGATCCAAATAAAGCTATTCATTTCTCCACATTCAATTCCTAAATGGGAAACTAGTCATCGAAAATAGGATCATCAATATCAAATTGTGATTCAGTATGTTCTTGAAATTCATATCATGAAGGATTAAGTGCTATAGATGGGCTGCCATTAAGAATGAATGATTGATCAATCAGGGTTGAGCACTCTTCTTGGTCTAGTTTATCATTGGATGTTTTATCACCAAAAGATAAAAGTGAAGAGTATATTGCATGATAAATAGAGGGATTCTCATATGATTGATCAACACCAAACAACTTTGCATAAAGGCAATGTAAATCTTCAAATTATGAAAATGATGGGGTTTCTTCGGTAATAGATTCATCACATAGAAAAATATGTTCATGATTTTTAGAAGGGGAATTGTTACATAGTTCACACTCCGGAGCTATGGGGTCTAGGATTACTGATAAATATTCTCCCATAGATACAATAGAGTGTTTATTAGAGATTGTGCACCCCTTATCTTTAGTGTTCAGACCCAGATTTTGTGAATTAGAGATGGTTTGATCATCTAGGTCACACCTTTCAGGATCAAAGACAGGATAGGAAAACCAATTTGAGATTAGTTGGTCTGAGGGTTTGTCATTTTCAGGGAATCTATGACAAAACTACATAACTCTTAGGGAGAAATTATCCATAGATTCGATTATGATCCTACAGATTCCTTTAAGTTCGTCAAAGAGTTCATCATATACAAAATCTTCATGAGCTACGATACAAATTTCCTTAAGTTGTTTCCAACTATCAATAAATTTTACTAGAAAGGTCCTAAACCAAGATTTAATTCATCCTTCGAATGTGAGAATGAAAATTCAACACATTGTATTTTCCTGAACAATCTTAATGTTTTTTCAAGTGATGTGAAATCGTTTAAGATGCGTGAATGCAGAGACATTCCCTTCACCATCGAATTTGGGGTTTGACAAGAGATTGACTGTCTTGATTGAGATGGCCTCACTAGGTCTCAGAAGACTCAAAGGGTCATCATATAAAAATGTATGGAGAGGATCCATGTGTTGGTTAAAAGTTAATGAAATGACTCCACACAGGAAGGCTTATTATCTTCCCTCCTTCTAGAACCATCTTTGTTGACGTGTCTAAATTTGCTCGACAATAGTAAGGGGTTACCCCCGATAATAAGTCCCAACTAGACCTCTCACCATTTGGAATAGGGAACCCATCTGGATGGCCTAGCAACCATTCATGGTTTGGTTTTACCGGTTGTGGCTTGGTCCACCAATGAGGGTGAATGATGGATGGTTATGAAAATGGAAGATGTAAATGAAGACTATGTAAATGCGAGTATCTAACCTACTTGTAATCTACCCTATCCTAGCTAGGAGTGAAGTAACATAAGTGAATGAGCTGTAACATGAAACTAACTCTACCAATAGATTAACCTTGATAGTTGAAATGAAGAAATAAAGTCAGACAACACATGTACATAAATATATAACCAGAATAGTCAAAGTCACTATATCACATATATTGGAAGCTCATTCGCTCAGGACATGTAATATAAGAAAGAGTAACAAAAGTGCAAGAAAACATGTATTGCATAAAAATAGTCCATAAACAAGCATGCTCTTACAACCCATGTGAACAACAAACATTCTTCTTGAAATAATTAGCAGCAAAATAGTGACACATGTGAGTCCTTCTCTCTATCAAAAGTTGGCCCTGAGGGCTTCTTTATATTAACATTTTCAACGATAGTACATAAAAACTCTAAGGATAGCTCTTCAATTTTAGTTGACATTGTATTCCCAGAGTAGTTCAGAAGTGTACAATGTTTGAAGAGCCAAAATCCCCATCTTTGGGTATAATTTTAGTATTTAATGAGGTTCAATGTGACCCTTGGAATTTCTCCTTCTTTATGATCATCATAGGACTCTTGGAAGGAATTAGAAGGTGAATGACACACCTGAAGAGACTCATAAATGAAACCTGAGTGTAATTTACTTTGTGAGTGTGTCTCAGAGTGGGTGACATCGTTCATGTCAAGAGTAGAAGTCAGACAATGAGTACTTGAAATGATCATCGATTGAAATTGGAGTGTCTCATTATCAATGCAGATCTCCCTGGGTTAAAATTTCACATACTCCACATGCTAAGGGGAGAGATGATATCTAATCGTTGAATGGAAACATTGAGAAAAATGTGACTCCATAAATTGTCCCACGACGTTAATGAAATAACGTGAGGAATGTTGGAGAATAAAAAGAGAATCCAAGGAAAATTGATGTATTTTCTTCTAAGGATTGATAGGTAATTCTAGAACAGATTGAGATGACAGAGGTTCTTGGATTGGCTCAATATTTCTTGTGTCTTGCATGGTAATGGGTTGTACATTCTACATGATCTCTTCATGGAGATCTGAGAAATCATTATTCTTTGCACACTTTGTATTTTCGGTTGTTAATGTTTGTGTGTCAATGTCAAAAATTTCAGATTGTGTAGGACTGACAAACAATACTTCTTCCTTCTTTATTTTCTCCACCTATCTCTTTCTCACTATACCTGAGAGCAAAGTGTTTTTCCCTAACAGAAAAATACAACCCATCAAGAGCACAATTTTCATCCTCATATCTCCTCCTAAAATCCCCCTTCTAATGGGTGGGCATGAAAATAGAGAGGGAATGCACCTCCGACCACACTCGCTTGTAAAAGATCCAAATAAATCTATTCAATTCTCCACATTCAATTCTTAAATGGGAAAGTATTCATCGAAAATAGGATCATCAATATCAAATTGTGATTCAGTATGTTCTTGAAATTCATATCGTGAAGGATTAAGTGCTATAGATGGACTTCCATTAAGAATGAATGATTGATCAATCAGGGTTGAGCACTCTTCTTGGTCTAGTTTATCATTTGATGTTTCATCACCAAAAGATAAATGTGAAGAGTATATTGCATGATAAATAGAGGGATTCTCATATGATTGATCAACACCAAACAACTTCTCATAAAGGGAATGTAAATCTTTAGATTATGAAAATGATGGGGTTTCTTCGGTAATAGATTCATCACATAGAAAAATACGTTCATGATTTTCAGAAGGGGAATTGTTACATAGTTCACACTCCAGAGCTATGGGGTCTAGGATTACTAATAAATATTCTCCCATAGATGTAATAGAGTGTTTATTAGAGATTTTGCACCCCTTATCTTTAGTGTTCAGACCCAGATTTTGCGAATTTGAGATGGTTTGATCATCTAGGTCACACCTTTAAGGATCAGAGACAGGATAGGAAAACCAATTCGAGATTAGTTGGTCTGAGGGTTTTTCATTTTCAGGGAATCTATCACAAAACTACATAACTCTTAGGGAGAAATTATCCACAGATTCGATTATGATACTACAGATTTCTTTAAGTTCGTCAAAGAGTTCATCATATACAAAATCTTCATGAGCTACGATACAAATTTCCTTAAGTTGTTTCCAACTATGAATAAATTTTACTAGAAAGGTCCTAAACCAAGATTTAATTCACCCTTCGAATGTGAGAATGAAAATTCAACACATTTCATTTTCTTGAACAATCTTAATTTTTTTTCGAGTGATGTGAAATTGTTTAAGATGCGTGAATGCAGAGACATTCCCTTCACCATCGAATTTGGGGTTTGACAAGAGATTAATTGTCTTGATTGAGATGGCTTCACTGGGTCTTTGAAGACTCAAAGGGTCATCACATAAAAAGGTATGGAGAGGATCCATGGGTTGGTTAAAAGTTAATGAAATGACTCCACACAGGCAGGCTTATCATCTTCCCTCCTTCTAGAACCATCTTTGTCGACGTGTCTAAATTCACCCAACAATAGTAAGGGGTTACCCTCGATAATAAGTCCCAACTAGAACTCTCACCATTTAGAATAGGGAACCTATATGGATGGCCCAACATGCATTCATGGTTTGGTTTTACTGGTTGTGGCCTGGTCCACCGATGAGGGTGAATGATGGATGGTTATGAAAAAAAAAATGGAAATGAAGACTATGTAAATGCGAGTATCTAACCTACTTGTAATCTACCCTATCCTAGCTAAAAGCGAATTAACATAAGTGAATGAGTTGTAACATGAAACTAACTCTACCAATAACTTCACCTTGATAGTTGAAATGAAGAAATAAAGTCAGACAACACATGTACATAAATATATAACCAGAATAGTCAAAGTCACTATATCACATATATTGGTAGCTCATTCGCTCAGGACATGTAATATAAGAAAGAGTAACAAAACTGCAAGAAAACATGTATTGCATCAAAATAGTCCTTAAATAAGCATGCTCTTACAACCCATGTGAACAACAAACATTCTTCTTGAAATAATTTGTAGCAAAATAGTGACACATGTGAGTCCTTCTCTCTATCAAAAGTTGGCCCTGAGGGCTTCTTTATATTAACAGTTTCAACGATAGTACATAAAAAATCTAAGGATAGCTCTTCAATTTTAGTTGACATTGTATTCCCAAAGTAGTTCAGAAGTGACAATGTTTGAAGAGCCAAAATCCCCATCTTTGGGTACAATTTTAGTATTTAATGAGGTTCAATGTGACCCTTGGAATTTCTCCTTCTTTTGCGACCTTTCTCTTTTCAACGTTTGTATTATTCCCTTTGTAATGATGAAAAACAAAGACAAAAATTACAATTCAAATTTGTCTTCTAGTGTTGGTGGGCCATCATAGGTTTCAACCATATGTGCCCTGTGCACCATGAAGGTTGTCCTAGACATGGAAACATCTTCATTATCTGAATTTAATTGTCGACCATCATGGAGTTGCTAGATATCCTCTTCATCCATTTACGTTATATTTTCTTTGTTGCTCCTCTATTACTGCTACATCTTTTGTTATTTCTCATTCGTCATCTTTTCCTATAGATTGCCTCGAGAGAATGTTGAGTGTGACCCTCCTCCACTCGGTACTTGGCACCATTCAACATAGAATAGATGAGTGTAACTCCAAACAAAATATCAATACCAATAATTAGAAATCATAGAACCGAGGCACTAAACAATTGAAATATCAAGTAAACTTCCCTGGATTCAATCCTTGGTTCGTCTGCTCATGTTTGAGGCATTGTGTTCTCTGTGGTTGCTAACAAAGTAACGAATATTCATCTTGAAAAATTAAGGTAGTATGTTAGGAATTTATTAAAACATATAACTATAAAGTTTTATATCTTAGAAATACCTTTCCAATGGTGTGCAAAATGGACACCCGAGTCAAAAGTTATGGTTATTTTACGAAAATCATTTTTTTAGGTTTAAGAATGGGAACTCCTCCAATTTTCATTTGAGGAGTTGAATGAACTACTGCAATTTGCATCGAAGGAGTTACTGGGACCTCCTCTGATGTGAATCAAAAAACTTGTTTAGGAACTATACTAGGTGAATCATATACCAAGTTATGAATTTTTTCACGTGAGATGGAGCTTATCTTAGGGATTGTTCTCGTTCATCAGTGAAGATCACACGATTAACTCTGGTGTTAGGCATATTGATGAGGATGGAGTGATTTATTATATTAGTGAAACGATGTTTGGGGATGGTTTTGAAGCACCATAGAAACATCGATCTTACCATAGATCATAACATTAGTGCATTAGTGAAATTTGTGTCTATTCCTCCAAGTAATTTTGGTGCTAATCAACTCAAATCCTCTAGGTTTATGTTTGTGTCTTTACATTTTCTAGGGATTTGGGTGGTTGTTATAAATATCATTGGGGAATATTCTTCCTCGTGTTTATTTCATGAGTCTGATATTTTCCTATCATTCCATTGGCGAAGTTCCACTTAAAATTTATGATTCCATCAACTACTTTCTTCCCAAGTGTTCTGATGCCAATTCTTCACTTGCTATTCTTTTTCTTGGATTGGTGTTCATAATGACATTTTTGACTTTATATCTCTTTTTATGGAAAGAATCAACAAGAGAAGTCAACAACCGATGTGATTTTGAAGATAAAAAATATGGTATAAATATCATCTCATGTAGCAATTGTCCTTGAGATTGTAATATTCCCCTTCCATGATGTACAAATAGATAGGCTTGATCATGCCTTGTATGTTGAACATTTAGATCAAGAACCTCATTCCCTATAATAACTTACAAAATGTCATATGACCATCTCACAAACCGAGTATTTCTTTCATAAAGCAATATTATTACAATTATGAACCTTTCTCGTTGTAGGGAAATTTAATTGCTTAAATCGTTGCTCATTAAATTATCAACTAGCGAGATTGTAAGCTTGTGAGATGCTAGCAAAATATATGGAGGAGTAGGGCAATTATTTTGTATAATATCTAATCACACATCAATTCAATTGAAATAACACCTCCAAGACTTAAATTGAACATGAATTCACCTTTGACATGTCTCACAATCATGTTGCATGTCTTCTACTAGATTTGTCACAACAATTGTCAACACCTTGAAGATGTTCAACTGGTTCAATTTACCCTTGTACACACTTGACAAAAATAAAATTATAGAAAGAAATGAACAGTAAATGAAATGAAAAATTGTTTTAATGAAATGGACTATTTGGGCAGTGTATCCCAGATAGAGGGGGCCCTGCCTCTCTTGGCACACATTGCCAAGAGACACTACAATAGAGAACTTTGGATCTGCAACAAAGTTTCTTTATTCCAGCATCAAGAAATTACAATGATTACAATGATCTTGAATATGCTCCTCCCAGTGTATATCCTTTTTATGCTAAGATATATCTATATGTTATATGTCCTCAATGACTGATATGCTCTCTTATTTATACATATATCCTCCCTTTATCAAAAGGAGAGCTATAACAAGATGAGACCAGATCCTAAATAAGTGGATTTGTTTGCGACAAACAAATCTTACATCCTAAACATGTGAACCTCATCAACATGAAATATTTTGTTTAGTCTAAGTTTGTTTGAAGAGGAAAACAACATCATATTTCATGACATCTGTTTTCCCAAATCAATTTATATGAACTACAACTTGGTCAAACTATTTTATGGAAAATAAATGGCGAACTACCAGAAAAAGGGGTCCCTAGCTATTACTAACATAGAGGGTCCTTGGCAGTTACCGGAATAGAGGCTCCCTAGAAGTTATTGGAATAGAGGCTCCCGGATAGTTAACAAGTAAAGAGAGGATTCTACATTTTGGTAATTAACTATTGAACACCAAAATTAAATTAGGAAACGTCAATATCTACACTAAGTAATCATCAAAACATGGGAATTCAACCATTTTAGTGTACATATGTCATGTG
>CBVK0101998980.1:0-13389 GCA_900067695.1 Picea abies
AATCTACTCCCAAAACCAAAGCTCTTCTCCTAAATTATTGAGTAAAGCTTTGCATATTTTGTCCTTTAGCTTGTCTAAAAATTTTCCAATCCATAGTAGCCCTTTGCATATATGCCAATGGGTAAAATTGTCTTTTAATTGCAACAATAAAATCATTCCAAGAGGTTAAAATTTTACCATGTTTCTTCATGTCCTCCTGAGTTTTGGCTTCCCACCAAATGAGTGTTGCACTATCCAATCTTAAAGAAGCAAGATGAATCTTAGTTTCATCATCTTGAATTTTTTGTATCCTACAATACACCTCAATCTGATGAATCCAATTATCTAATTTCTTAGCATTTACTTCTTCATTGTACATTGGCAATTCAAATTTAATATCAAGCTTTAATGAAGGAATTTGTGAAGGAGTTTTACCATGTCCTTTTGGAGAATTTGGAAGAGGTGTTGAATTGGTAGAAGAATAAGAAGATGGAGGTGAGGGTGGTGGAGAAGCACCATTCCCTCCATTTCCATTTGGAGTTTTATCACCACTGTCTCCCTTGTGCTTTGAAGGGTTGGAGCCTTCACCTTGCAATCCTATATTCCTTTCCATCAACATTTTCATCATTTCTCTCATTTCCATAACAGCCTTTCTGCGATCTTCATCTTCTATAGGAATATGTTCATGACTTTCTTCATGAGCCATACTTTGTAAATGCCTCCTTGAAACTTGCGGTGATGATATAAGCTTCGTCTTTGAAGGATGAGAACTTGGCTCTACCAGTTTACCTTCTCCTCTTGTGAGTTTCAACCTTGTGAGCATCATAAAACAAAACACTTGCAAATAATCAAGTCTTCAAAAACCTATGCTCTGATACCAAATTGATCTAAAAATGAAGAAGACTTGTATTCTTGAAATTATTTGCAAGATTTAATTCAACTGTTAAAATGCAAATGGATCAAATTTGCAACACAACTTTTATAGAAATTACTCATTCAAGATGCATATAAACAACAACAATAAACAGTGAACATAAAACACATAACACAACAAATGATAAAGGAGTTCACCCCTCTCTTGGGTTACATCTCCTAGTCCAACTTCCAATGGATCTTTTGTATTATTTTCTCAAAGTTCTCAAAAATGTTCTTTAAAATGATCAAAATTCCAAATAGATGGCTCCAATGGCTCCAGAACATCCAAAAACCCCTAGCTAGGATTTTTCGGCACCTCATTTGGCCAAAAATTGAAGAAGATAAGCTTCCTCAAAGTTCCCCTTCAAACTTGTTGTCTCTGGATCGACAAATTGCACCCTTGTTGGCTCAACCTAGCCCCCACATGCATTTAAGCATTAAAACTTAGCATCGGGCACAACCGAAAAAATGGTGCGAACTATAGGACGGTTATGGGTGCACCTAGCCCCTAACCGCCAAGGCCGAGGTCATGTGGCCCATGTGACCATGCACAAACGCAAAACGGGGCTAAGACTTTAAGAGCAAGTGTGGTCATGACAAGTGGCGGGTCATTGGTTTTATAACTGTTTGAACCATAATACAAAACCAAATCATGCACGCCAACCGGTGTGATAGAGGGTCATATGGATATGGTATATACGACCGGGGGCTGGGGCTAAGCCCCAACCTGGACCCACGTGCCAACACACAACAACTCAAACTTAAAATTATATTAAACCATATATATAATAAGGAATACAGTGGGGCACGTTGGCAATGCAAACTTTGCAAAGACTATACATGTGGGTGGAGGTCACGGGGTCGAATCTCGTGGACTCCAAATAAATTTTATACAAGCAACCAATAACAGGGTGCCACATGGTAGCCCATGACTGGGCCACATGGCACCATACAATCAACAAAATACTACCACATGTCACAATATCATTCATCCACATCTTCCAACTGTCTGTCACTCAGCGCTACCATGTGTCATACGGATTGCCACATCAGCATCCATATGGACTGTACAGACTATACAGTCAACATCCCTTTTTTTCGCATGTTTGTCATTTTGAACAGAACGTGATATCTCTCGCTCCCGACATCCGTTTGAACCCAAATGAGTTGCGTTGGGTTCGTAACGACGAGGCCTATGCTCCCATTTGATTTGAAGTGATTCCAAACACTTTGAATTTTGAGAAAAATTTGATCCCCTAGATCACTCTGCCCTGTGCTTCTGTTGATCGAATCATTATAAGCAAATTCCGCCTATGGAAAAATGTGATCCCACTAACTATGGTGTTCAGTCACTAGTCTCCTCAATGAATCTCCCAAGCTCCTATTCACAACTTCTGTTTGTCCGTCCATTTGAGGATGATAAGCTGAGATAAATGACAAATTTTTCCTTAGCTTCTTCCATAAAGTCCTCCAGAAATGTCCCACGAACTTGGTGTCTCGATCTTAAACTATACTTCTTGGTAAGTCGTGAAGTCTGATGACTTCTTTGAAAAATAGGTTCGCAATATGTGTTGCGTTGTTGGTTTTCTGACATGGTATAAAATGTGCCATTTTTGAAAATTTGTCTACGACCACAAAGATTGAATCAAATCCTCTTTGCGTTCTTGGTAGCCCCAATATAAAATCCATGGTCACTGCATCCCATGGCCTCTCAGGTATGGGTAATGGCTGGTATAAACCTGTGTTCTGCCTTTTTCCCTTTGTGTGCTGATAAATTCTACACCTGTCCACAAATATCTTAACATCTGTCCTCATCCCTGGCCAAAAATATGAGCCATTCAGTTTTGAGAACATCTTATCGTGACCGAAATGTCTGGCCAATCCTCCACTATTTTTTTCTTTCAACAGATTCTCCCTCATGGAGCATTTTGGAATACATAACTGATTTCCCCTGAATAATAATCCATCATGGATCATATATTCTGTCCATTAGCTTCTATCTTTGAGAATTGGATTCTCAGATGCCTCATATGCCTCTTTAAAATCTGGATCATCTCTGTACATTTCTTTGAGATTATCAAAACCCAAAGTTTTGAATCTAAATTCTTGAATCAGTAAACATTTCCTGCTCAAAGCATAAACAACTTTGTTAGCAGTTCCAGAAATATGTTTAATTACAAAAGTAAAATTTTGCATGTATTCAACCCATTTAGCATGCTTTTGGTTTAGCTTTTCCTATTGAGTCATGAATTGCAAAGCGTGATTATCGTTGTACAAAACAAACTCCTTAGGAACCAAATAATGTCTTCATTTTTTCAGTGCTTGTATGACAACATAGAATTCTTTGTAATATGTGGAGTACTTAACCTTCGCTTCATTCAGTTTCTCACTGAAGTATGCGATTGGTCTATCATCTTGGCTTAAGACTGCTCCAATTGCAAATCCACTAGCATCACTGTTAGCGTCGGAAGTCACTCCTGGATTGCTTGCAAAAGTAGAGCCCAACACCCATCAGTTTAATGTCACGATTTGTTTATAAAGGGATGATCAAATGGAGATAAAGGCTCAAGGAGATATCACTCTAACCCAGGGACTGGATCTGGTATGTAAAGAACAAAGGAGGTCTGGAATCTTAACTTTAGCCAGTGGGTTGATTAAAAAGATGAACAGGCGGAAGATGTAGTAGGAAAAGTGAACAAACAACTTTGGGCAATAGGCTTTCAGCAGTTTGCAGAAGAAAGACTCTGAATGCAACATCCTCTTGGTTTAGGGTCTCAAGAAACTGAAAGGGGACTTGACTGGATCCTCCAATTCCAAGTCACTTAGTGTTGGGAAAATCACAAGAACTGATTAGAGACTCCGTAACTATTACAGTGATCCATTACAACATCATCCTATAACAGCTACAACTCGACTGGATCCTCCAATTCTGAGCTTCTCTAACATAGTATAACAACGATGTAAAGAAACTGGCATTCATAAGGCAAGAAGTCTCAGAAGTCTAAAAATAACCAGAAAACAGTGCTTTATTAAAGTTTTACAACCGGGAGCTCTGCTCAACCATCGATTCTTACAAAAATGGCGAAAACGCCTACATATACTCAAAAACCACCATAGCAGCAAAAACAAGACGCTGCATTAAATAATTGTGTCTGCATGGCTTCTGACAGTCTGCCCATGCAGACTCAGGATGATCGTGTGCCCATGATAGACACCATATTAATTGTGCATGGCTCCAGCAAGGGGAGTAGCTGAGCCATTTAAATGTTGAGCTAGCGTGTGTAGAGCTCCTCCGAGTAGTCATGAAATCAGGCCTGGCTTCTCTGGAAGAATGGGTACACAGGACCCTCCTGAACAGACTGTTGGTCAGACCCTCCATGCCTTGTAATTAATGATTGAGGTGAGGCCTCAACCACCCTCTCTTTTCTTCATTCATTGCTGAGCCGAAGCGACTCTTTGGATCCCTAAGTGGAATCCCTGATGAAAACCCGACCCAGTCCAAAGGTCTCTTCTTCTTTCCTGACGGTCTCCTGTACTTCACCATGACTTTTCCCTGACTCTGTATTGGGTTTCAGGGTTTTTCGTTCCCCATTGTCAAGAGTTCTTGACCCTTTGAACTCCCGATAACTGATTCTCCGATGAGTTCTCTTTTGTCCTTAGCCCCTCCTGTCTAGGCTCAAGTCTATACGACCATCCCTCATAAGACTGTAGCCCTATACCTCCATCAGAGTTTCGGCACTTGCGATGTCACAATGCGCATGTCTCCATGACTCACGATTCCTCGAGTTGCGACGTACCTTTTTCCGCTCTGGCCCTCCTGGCTTAGCCCTGGCCAACGTGACCTTCACCCATGACTATGACCTTACTCCATCGGTGTTTTAGACTTTTTGATTCCAAAAATCATAAGTCCATGGGACTCACGATATGTTGAATCCCAATTTCACCTGCCACCTGTCCTTTTCTCGCGTGACCTCTTCTGAGGTCCACCTTCGTCACGATCGGGAAATCGCATATTGCGATTCTGCAATGCATAAAACTCTCGCTCCTGGGATCTCCGATATCCTGATGGCTTCAACTCCGATGGACACTTCCCTGTCAGGACCCTCCCCAATAACGCTGATCTCCTACCACACGTCATTTCTAGATGGACGGTCCCTATTGACTCTCGGAGATTCAATACTTTCACTGTCTTGTTTCTATTTCTTGTCCCGAGATAAGAAATATCACTAACATTAGGCTCCATGGGGGATAGAGTCGTCCCTACGATGCTCTAAGAACTCATTCCACAGCTTCAGTGCCTTGCTGTTGGGCTATGGAGTCATGCTGAAAACATCCCGCTGCTGAAAATACAGGCCAAAAAATAAAAGTAACAAAATAAAGATACATTCTCAAAGGAGCTTATTTATACACAATCCTAAACTAATAAAATATTTTACATGGGCTAGGTGAAAGAGAACTTCCACCATAGCCATTCAAGCAGCTTCCTGGATAGAAGCTCCTTCCTTCTGTCGATGATCACTAACAGATGGTGTAACCGTGACAACAGAACGACTACACTCTTCAACTCCTCCTTACAGGCTGGAGTTGAGATGAAATAGGGTGGCTCCAAGGCATGGGGGAAATGCCACTCCATGTATTTGTTGACAGGGTCATCGAATGAGTGGCCATTTTTGAGGAATTGGTGAAATACAGCCACTTCTGCTACACAGTTGTGGATGTGTGGTTGAATATCTATGGTAAGCATAGGTGGGTGGACAAGTGACATAGGTTGATTGATCTCAGGCGGTGGCTGCTCGCTGACTGGCTCTGTGCAGTCTATAAACTGCATCTTCGACTACTCCTCTGGTTCTTCTGATGCTTCTTCTTGTCTCTCCCAAGGGTCAGAGTCATAATCATCATACATAGGACCTGTGGGAAAGATTTTCTTTTCAATTTGCTACTTAGGGGGGCTGATTTCCTCACATCGTCTTTCATTTGTGAACAAAGGAGAAGGCTCTGCAGTCTTCTCTTGGAAGTTCTGGGTGTCCAACTCAGAACCTGATTCATAGCTGTCATACACGGGCTGGCTGCTACCCAGGTCATCAATCTGTGATGTGGGGCTCTACTGCTCCTCAACTGAATAGTCATTAAAAATGGGTGAGCACCATACTTCTTCATCTTGCAAAAAGGGAATGATCTCCAGATCCTCCTTTTCAATCCCAAATGTAAATACATCATGGGAAATCTCGTGAAGAAAAAGAGAACAGTCCTCTTCCCCAAATACCACTTCATCGCTTTGATCTGAGACAACAAGATCATTAGGGGAAGATGCTAATGCACTTACGAGATCTTCAATATTCTCCTCAAGAGAGCCATCTAGAACATCTGCCTTGGAGACTGGGAAATCCTCCCCATTGTCCTCAGATTTTAACCTTTCTAATTGGGCAGAGAGATATTTCACCTACTCTATCAGCTTACTCAGGGCGCCATCCTCCTCCCTGGGAACTTCATCACTTTCATAACCTACCTCGGATGTAGATGAATGGGGAGGAGAAGGGATTGAGTTCTAATCCAGGTCATCAAGGTCCTCCCCACAACTTTCGTCAAAAACAACTTTCTCTTGTATAGAGTTGTGGTATCCCTCACCACAATTATGACAAATTAACTTAGGGGGATACAGCCTCTAACAATAGGTGGTGAAAGATGCATGGAATCCATAGAGTGAAGAAATTCTAGCAAGGGGTAAAGAATGGTACCATTTACGTGCATCCCTTGCTAATGAGAACATGAACATCTTCAGTAACACATCCTCATGATGTATCTCCCACTGACGCATGAGTTCATGAAACTCACTGAGGTGCTGAGTAGGGTTGTCCTCTTCACACTTTCCAAATATTGGAAAATAATCACCCCATTCATCCATAGAGGGGACAACATTAGGAAAACCAGGAATAGCAGAAAAATTAAAAGGAGCAAACCTACGAGCAAGAATTTTCTCCATATCGAACTAGTGAAGTCACCAATCAATCCTTGAATCATGGAGTCGCTAGGTGAAAAATGTGCAACTTCGAATGTGTCTGGTCCTTATTCACCATCAGAGGCTAGATTGTAACATTATTGTTACCCCAAGAAACTTCTCAGGCTGAGAAAGCAGCCGCTGAAACCTTCTCAAGAAAGCTCCTCTGGGTCAACTTTCAGATGTGCCAACAGTGGCCACAACTGAAACAGTAAAGTGGAAACAATGGAGTCGCCACAGTGGAGTCACTAGGTGCACAGTAGCAATCTGAGTAATTCTGATTTCTGATGCACCTTCAGAATCAGTTGATCGTTGTCATTCTTCCCAGGGAAAATCTTCAACTTTGTCCCTGACAACGGCCTCAGAAATGTTAGCGTTGGAAGTCACTCCTGGATTGCTTGTAGGAGCAGAGCCCGACAGCCATCAGTTTAATGTCACGATTTGTTTATAAAGGGATGATCAAATGGAGATAATGGCTTGAGGAGATATCACTCTAACTCAGGGACTGGATCTGGTACGTAAAGAACAAAGGAGGTCTGGAATCCTAACTTCAACCAGTGGTTTGATTAAAAAGATGAACAGGTGGAAGACATAGTAGGAAAAGTGAGAAAACAACTTTGGGCAATAGGCTTTCAGTAGTTTGCAGAAGAAAGACTCTGAATGCAAGATCCGCTTGGTTTAGGGTCTCAAGAAACTGAAAGGGGACTTGACTGGATCCTCCAATTCCAAGTCACTCAGCGTTGGGAAAATCACAAGAACTGATTAGAGACTCCGTAACTATTACAGTGATCCATTACAACATCATCCTATAATAGCTACAACTTGACTGGATCCTCCAATTCCGAGCTTCTCTAACACAGTATAACAAAGATGTAAAGAAACTAGCATTCATAAGGCAAGAAGTCTTAGAAGTCTAAAAATAACCAGAAAATAGTGCTTCATTAAAGTTTTACAACCGGGAGCTCTGCTCAACCATTGATCCTTACAAAAATGGCGAAAACGCCTACATATACTCAAAAACCATCACAGCAGCAAAAACAAGACGCTGCATTAAATAATTGTGTTTGCATGGCTTCTGACAGTCTGCCCATGCAGACTCAGGATGATCGTGCACCCATGACAGACGCCATCTTAACTGCGCATGGCTCTAGCAAGGGGAGTAGCTAAGCCATTTAAATGCTGAGCTAGCATGTGTAGACATCCTCCAGCTGGGCGTGAAATCGGGCCTGGCTTCTCTGGAAGAATGGGTACACAGGAACCTCTTGAACAGACTACTGGTCAGACCCTCCATGCCTTGCAATTAATGATTGAGGCGAGGCCCCAACCACCCTCTCTTTTCTTCATTCATTGCTGAGCTGAAGCGGCTCTTTGGATCCCTGCGTGGAATCCCTGATGAAAACCTGACCCAGTCCACAGGTCTCTTCTTCTTTCCTCACGGTCTCCTGTACTTCACCATGACTTTTCCCCAACTCTGTATCGGGTTTCGGGGTTTCGCATTCCCCGTTGTCAAGAGTTCTTGACCCTTTGAACTCCCGATCACTAATTCTCTGGTGAGTGCTCTTTTGTCCTTAGCCCCTCTTGGCTAGGCTCAGGTCCATACGACCATCCCTCATAAGACCGCATCCCTATACCTCTGTCGGAGTTTCATCACTTACAATGTCACAATGTGCATGTCTCCATGACTCGCAATTCCCCGAGTCGTGACGCACCTTTTTCCACTCTGGCCCTCCTGGCTTAGCCCTGGCCAACGTGACCATCACCCATGACTATGACCTTACCCCGTTGGTGTTTCAGACTTTTCGATGCCAAAAAGAATAAGTCCACGGGACTCGTGATATGCCGAATCCTGATTTCGCCTACCACATATCCTTTTCTCGCATGACCTATTTTGGGTTCCACCTTCGGCATGATCGGGAAATCGCATATCACGATTCTGCAATGCACAAAACTCTCGCTCCTGGGATCTCCGATATCCTGATGGCTTCAACTCCGATGGACGCTTCCCTGTCGGGACCCTCCCCGATAACGTTGATCTCGTACCACGCATCCTTTCCAGATGGACGGTCCCTATTGACTCTTGGGGATTCGGGACTTTCACTGTCTTGTTTCTATTTCTTGTCCCGAGACAAGAAATATTGCTAACAGTCACATTTGACCTAAAATATCTTACTGAAATTTGGCAACACCAGAATTGGTTGTTCAGTAATCTTTTTCTTCAACAAGCTTAAACATTTTTCTGCTTCCTTTATCAAGTGAAAAGCTTTATGTCTTTTCTTCATTGTATCCATCATCAGTGCACTAATTCCACTAAAATTTTGGATGAATTTCCTATAGAAACTAGCTAATCCATGGAAGCTTTGAACCTCAAATATACTTTTCAGCAATGGCCAATTCTCAATCACCTCTACCTTGTCCATATCCATTTTCAGCTCATCTGTAGATAAGAAAACCTAAATAAATGAGTTATGTCCTCATAAATATTGATTTCTTCATATTTATTAGCAATTTCTCTTGCTGCAATCTCCTCATCACTATAGCTAAATGCTTCAAGTGTTCTGTTTCTATTTTGCTGAAAATCAATATATCATCAAGATATACAATGACAAATTTCCCAATAAATTCTTTGAGGACTTCATTCATCAATCTCATGAAAGTACTCGGTGCGTTTGTTAAGCCAAACAACATAACAAGCCATTTATACAACCCCTCATTTGTCTTGAATGATGTTTTCCATTCATGACCTTCTCTCATACGAATTTGATGATATCTTCTTTTCAAATCAATCTTTGAAAAAAACTTTGCTCCACTCAAGCAATCCATCAAATCATCCATCCTTGGTAATGGAAATCTGTATCTGATGGTAATCTTGTTGATTGCTCTCAAGTCTGTGCACATCCTCCAGCCTCCATGTTTCTTTGGGCTAAGCACTGTTGGAACAACGCATGGACTCAAGCTCTCTCTAATCAATCCTTTGTCCATTAAGTCCTGGACTTGTCTCCTGACCTCTTCATTCTCCTACGACGTCAATCTATATGCTTCTTTGTTTGGTAAACTAGATCCAGGTATAAGATCAATTTGATGACTTATACTTTTGATAGGTGGCAACGAACGAGGTAGTTCGTCCACTACTATATCAACGAACTCTCCCAACAACTTTTGGATTTCCTCTGGTAAATCATCCACTCTTGCACTAGTTAAAACAATTCTAGGCTTCCTGACCACAATAAATTGTGTATCTTCCTTCTTCTTAACCTCCTTAAGAAGTTCCTTCCCACTCATGAGAAGTACAGTGTTTCTCACCTCTGGTTTCGCTTCTTTATCCTTAATCGGTAGCAACATGTGAGTTCTCCCCTTCTTCTCTAGTGTGTATGTGTTCTTTCTCCCATCATGAATCACATTCCTGTCATATTGCCATAGTCTACCTAGCAATAGATGACAAACATCCATGGGAATGACATCACATAGTATTTTATCCTTATATCCTCCTATTTTAAATTCAACTGAACATTGTTTAGTGACATTTACCTGATGTCCTTTCTGTAGCCATGAAACTTTGTATGCCCTTGGATGTTCAATAGTCTCTAGCTCCAGCTTTTCTATCATCTTTGTAGAAGCGATATTATCTGTGCTACCATTGTCCATGATGACTTTGCATACCCTGTCTTTGGTCTTGCAAGTAGTCTGAAAAAGTCTGTTCCTTTGGGTTGGGTTCTCTGCCTCCTTCTATGGCGTTAAGAGAACTTTCCTCATCATCAGTGATCTTCCACCCTCAACATCTTCTACTTCAACATTCCATCCTTGTGCTTCAACAATGTGAGTTTCACCACCTTCTTTCTTTCTATCTGGACATTCATAAGATTTGTGTCCATTTTTTCCACAGGTAAAGCATTTTCTTTCTCCACCTCTACCTCTTCCTCTTCCTCTAGTTCGAGGAAAAGTATTTCTATCAGTATACTGTCATCTTTGTGAAATTTCCCCTCTCTCAGTTTGAGTTTGAGGTTTCTTCCACTCTTCTTTAGGTTTCTGATTTCTGTCTTGGGCAATTATTTTTCCTCTAGCTTGACTTTTGCCTCGGCCTCTTTGACCTTGCTTTCAGCTCAGATTCTCTTCAGATTTTAGAGCCCTATGATAAGAATCTTCCACATTTCTAAGGGTCATCATGCTCATCTCATCTTGAATGTTGTATCTTAGACCATTCATGTACCTGACAACTTTTTCATCATCACTTTCCCAATGACCTGCTCTGATGTTGATCTTGTAGAATTCTTCAGTGTACTCTTTCACTATCATCAACTTCTATCTCAAGTTTTGCATCCTTCAAAACAGAGTTATTTGATAATCCTTGGGTATGAATTTGGATTTCATCTTCACAACCATTCTATCCCAGCTTTTGATTTTCTGCTTTCCTTTGTAGTGTCTGTAATCCTGCAGTTCATCCCACCATAATGATGCATGCCCTTTAAGTCTTGTGACAACATGTTTAACCTTCTTGTCTTCCTCAACATCCTCATAGTCAAAATATTTATCTAGAGTTCTAATCTATTCTATAAGCTCTTCAACGTCCAGGTTCCCCTCATACATGGGAATCTCCATTTTTTCCCTAACACCTATCCTTGTAACAACCCTGAATAGGTGTTCATCTGCTGCATCTTCGACTGTGACTTCTTCTCCTTTGTTTCCAGCTTCATTTTCACTTTTAGCCTCGCTGATATCCTCAACATTGACTGTGCACCTCTGTGCTGTCTCCATGGCATCAATCCTAGCATGTAGTTCACACATTTCCCTTTCCACTGCTAGATCAAGCATTGATTTGTCTCTTCTTCTCGGTGGCATGGCTGTAAAATTTCTCTTTTCTCTGCTACAAAAAGAAAATAAATCTTACTCACTCTGATACCACAACTAACGCAGACCCCCTGCCCTTAGGCCGAAGTCTACTCAGGATCGTTCTAAATCTGCCCTCCTTAGTCTGATTGACTCTTAGGTTCCTCCAAAAGGAATCCTACACACACACACAACAACGATGTTTTTCCACAGGTCCTTATGAGTATGCCCCGTGTGAACCAACACAAAGCGCCACTCAACCCCCTTGACCACAATAAAATGATCGTGCCCTTTTTTCCTATTGGTAATTTCCTTTTCGAGATTTTGGGTTTCGCGATTTCGCTAATCTTGTTGTCGAGGTTCTCGACCTTTCCAACTTTCAAAACCCGAAATACCGATTTTCATGAAATGCTTGGCCGTGTCCTCCTACGCAGTTGTATCATGTTTCATGACTTTGAGAGTTCCATAACAAGGAATCCCGACCTCTTATCTTCACAACTGCTGAAATGCCAAAACCCAAAGCATTCAGCAAAAGACTGGCTACTATCAAAACTTTTTCCCTTCCGATGTTTCAGACTTCACAATTTCACGAGTCCTAATGTGAGGCTTTCAGATCTCTCTCTCACCTCCACAAACCTCGAGTTAAGAAAAAATATCTCCAATGGGATCAATGGCTATAAGCCTCCATTTGATCCAATGACCCACACGATTTTAGACTTTCGGGTATCGGAAGTCCAAGACTCTCTATCCTAGAACACTTTCCTCTCGGGTTCCCAAACCCCGAAACACCAAATTGTTGAAACGCCCCTTCTTACTATTTCAGGGGTTCTCATGTGAAGTGCCCAAATTCTTGTTAACGGGAATGCCAAAATCCTGATTCCCGAAATGCCGAAATACCACTTCACAATATCCTGGATCTCGCAACTTCAAAATTCTAAGTGTAAGGGCTCAAGCTCCTTGTCCTCAGGACTTCCGGTATTCCAAATCTCGAAATGCTGAAACGATTTTCTTTTCTCTTGGATTTCGCAAACTGGGAGTTTGAAAGTCTCGATTCGAAATCACTGTCTCCTCAAGATCCCGAATCCCGAAATGCCGAAATTCCAAAACTCTCCTCCAAAGGTATTTCATGTTTCGCGATTTCGGAGCTTCTAATGTGGAGCACTCTACTCCTTGTCAACAGGAATGCTGAAATGCTAATTTCCAAAATTCTGAAATTTGACATAGGCTATTCTTTTCACGATTCAAGAGTTCTAGTGACCAAGGATTTTGGATTACACTCCAGACTCACAAATCCTAAATTCCCAAAATAATCTGATGCTCCAGCAAATCACGATCAACGGTCCACGTTGACTCCTATTACTAGAGTGATGGATTCATCCCTCCTTATCCACCTTGTAACTTCTCTGGATCTTACGGTTCTCGTGATTTTGGGAGTTCTCCTCGGAGAATTCCGACCGCTCGATTTCTTCCTTCGAACACTTCAAAGGTGTCAACCCTTCTAATCTTTTCTCTAACAACTTCAAGTCACAAAAGAACTCCTGCATGCACTCCTTGTGACAGACCTTCAAATACTTCTACGTATTTGAACTCTCGTGATGCAGGAGCATACGCACCTCGTTATGCGAGCCTGCACGGGAGGATGGAAAAGACTTCGCAGGGAGACGTCAGGGTCACGGTCG
>CBVK0101998981.1:0-22792 GCA_900067695.1 Picea abies
TCATAGACATCTAGAGGCCAATAATGGAAGGTCACTTGGCACTTTTCTAAATTGCCCAAGCTTTTGCGTGGAAAGGGTAAAGACTGTGCATAATACTATATACTATATAGTATAGACTGTTATACTTACAAACAACTACAAATGTTTATGGTGAATTCTAAATATTTAATATTTCTTTAATATTTATTATTATTATTATTATTATTATTATTATTATTAATATTGCCATCCCCAACCCACCATGCCCTGAAAAGTTTTGGGGGTGCACTCTAGCACTCCCAGGAATGCATCCCCCCATTCCCGCCGCTCCCCCATCCTGAAAACCAGTGCAACATAAGTATCTATTCTTTCTCTTAATAGTCTTTTTTAGCTAGATACTTGATCTTTATCTTTGTATGCCTTTGTATAGCATTGATATAGGAGTTGCTTACCCACTCCCACTTTGTACTATGTCGTTGTATATTGTTGATATAGGAGTTGCTTACCCACTCCATCATTGTACTTACATTGAATGTACTCTCTTAGTCCCACTGACCTATTTTAAGAGTCATTTGTTGGACATTAATAAAATTATATTATCTATCTTATCTTATCCATATTTTAAATTTATTGTTTTCCACATATGTGAGATGTATGTCCTCATATTTGGTTGTATTTAATTTTTCAGATACATAGTTTTGCTGTATCCTATATTATATGTATCTGTATCCGTATTTGCATATGGTAACTATGGTTCAAAACCAAACCATGATGCTCCATGTGAAAATACAATTAACTAAAGATGAAGTAAGGTGCAAGTATTGGGTAAATTTGACGTAAAAAATAATAAGATTAAGATGTTTATATGGTGGAATGATTTGTAGCTAGAGGTAGAGAACACTTCAAAGACAAAGGGCCATTGTTGCAATATAAAAAGGAGGTGGAATAAGACTATCCCATGTTGATCTTCCTTTTCTCGACCGAATTACTATAGTTTTAATTGATATAAAATCAAATGACACCTTCACTGTTGCTCGAAGCAACAAAAGACAAAAGAAGAATAAGTGCAAAAGCAGCAAAAAGCAACCAAATAAGCAGTGCCCAATTATAAATTGAAAGCGACATCCTGAGTCTGACTAATAACTTGAAATGTATGCTGACAATTTCAACCATGCTGATGCCTTTTTAGAATAATATGTAGCTTCTGTAGAATTTAAAGAATGAATCTATGTCTGCTAAGTAAATATTGTTAAACCATTAAAACAAATTGCTTGTGTCCAAAACTAAATACCAAGAATCTTGTAGGCAGTCGCCAATGTATTTAGAGCAGCCTTTCTTATTTCACCATCACGCTCTGTTGTCAGGGCAGCAACAGCCTGTAAAGCTTTTGTCGGGCCAGATATCTATTGATAACAAACAGAAAGCGAATAGCATCAAACAACAAAACAATTAATTAAGTATCAAGATGCTCAAGAAAAATCTGTTTAACTGAAATCTTATGCACCATTTCCTGTAAGAGAAGGAAATATAATCCCATACCTCAATCCCATAGCGATCTATCATAAATCCAAGAAGATCTACAGATTCAATTCTTGTTCGATTGTTCTTTGATCGTAGCCCTTCCAATATAAATGTAAAAAGCTTTGATGTAGGATATATGCATGTTGTAAGTTTTGCTAACTCGCGTATCTTTTCCCGTACCTTCTCAATATTGTGCCCTAACTGTCAATGCATGAACTTCCCATCATGAATGTTCAAGTGTTTCATCATTTACAATTCAATAAATGATAATGAAAAATAAAATAAAATGCACCAAAGCTGTACCTTCGTGTTTCATCATTTACAATTCAATAAATGATTATGAAGAATAAAAGAAATTACACCAAAGGCATACCTTCTCAATTAAGCAAGGAAGAAAAATGCTAGCTTCGCATTCATTTATAGTATACCCCTCATTCTTTAGAGCCTCAAAAAGTTCAGGAAGAAATTCAAGAACCTGACAACAAAAAGCTACTAACGTAAACGGAAGCTTGCTTCAAATTAACCCAAAACATTTTTAAACCAAGACAAAAGAAGTCATACCTTAAGTAAACATGTTGTGTTTGACTCACAGAAACGTAAAACAGTCCATCGCATAATGATATCAACAATTTCAACCATTTCTTTACCATGTGAAGGTATAGCCTGTAAATGGATAAATTTGGAGAAATGGCATCTTATAATTTGTCATCTCAACAAGAAAATTAGCTCTGAATAAAATCAGAGTAAACCACTTCAGTAATTAGTAAATTATTTTTACAAACTGAAGTTTACAATGCTACCTTTTGCAACATTTCCAGACCATCTACTTGTTTCTTGAAGTCTGGACTTAAGAGTCTTCGATGCAAATCTTCTCTAAAATACCTCATAATGTCATTCTGCAATGCAAGAACATCACCAGATGCCGCAAAACAAAATATAAGAAACCATATCAACTAGCAGACCAACATTTAATCATACAAACCTCAATTTCTTGAATTTGCTCCGGACGTGGCTCTTCAAATTTGTGCTTACGTGGAACTATTCTTTCTCTGTCTTCCTATAAGCATTACATTTACATGGAACATCAATCTGGTGATTTCCTTGATTTGTTTAAAAGCAAAGGACTAAAACACCATATTTTCTGAAAGCTAACCTTGTTTGAATCCTTCAGATTGAACAAAGCCTGTCCTTGAACTGCGAGATCCTGGGCAGCTACAGCAGCTGCCTGTTTTGTAACTTTCGGTTGATTTCCTCTCTGTATAAAAATTAACCTATTAAAAACCACATCCAAGACAGTATACTTTATGCTCCATCAGAACTAAACCTTTTCAACCTTAACGTACATGACCGATAGCTCTTGTGCCGGCTCGTGAGGATGGTCGATCCCCACTGGCATGGACAATTGGTTTAACACTCTTACTGCCTTGCCTTGTCCCAAGACTTGAAGTACTCATTCTTACTGCTTCATTAATCTCTGTTGATAAGTAAAAGAATATTAGAGATTCAAAACAGACTATAAACATTCTTATTAAGAGCATTTCCTACAAAACAATACTAACAGACCTTGAGGTACACCTGCGGATCTCTGGCGTTCAAGTACTGCATTCAAAGCAGGCCCTTGTAAATCCTTTAAACCTTTTGTTACCTAGGTCAGAGAAACAATTACAATGTGATTAACCAGAATGAAGGAACTAAAGCCAGATACAATGTATATTAGAAAAGTGAAGTACACACCATTTCATGTCCAGACACACGAGTGATTTCAACAAGAGAAGCTTCAGCAGCCTTTCGAACATCTGCAGACTTATCCTGCAGGTAAATATAATATAAGCATGGGAAACTAGCTATAACCACTACACGATTCCAAAGTTTCAGCTTACTTAAGATACACACCAGAAGAGCAGACGCTGTAGGCTTCAGTAGTTGCACAATATCTGGCTGATCATTCAGTTTTGTAAGCTGCCTTGCTAACCAATCAAAAAGGTCCTTACGACCATCAGCACCAAGTTTTGCATCAGATAATGCCAAAACTATGTATGGAACCTGCCACAGAAATGATAGTCAATATGTATAATGCGGAATATCTTCATGTTCATTGGCATCAATGTGTTTTCTCAATAACATACCATTTTATCAAGTTGAACAACTATAACCCATGAATCCAATGCCTTAATAGTGCTTTCCCGCATCAGTTTCTTGTTGTCACCAAGACATTTAAGAATATCTGAGAGAATACCCTGGAAAATACAAAAAGACAAAAATGATCAATGTCAAAGAAGAAGAATTTATCACCATGCTGGCATTAACCATCAAGCATCAAATCATAAATAAGCAAGCACGCACCTTGCTGCTCTTGTCCACAGCGGGGCCCATTGCAGATGCAATGTTTCCAATAGTGCTTAGAGTTGTTGTAACTAAGTTTTTGTTTGTGTCGCACAAGCGAGCTCTCAATGCTCCAAATAGATCCACTGTCATAAATAGCAATGCAACATATACCATTAAATTATGACAATATCTTTTCGCACTCCCACTGTGTACCTACATTGGAAGTTCTATCTTAGTCTAATTGACCTACTTTTATGGCCATTTGTTGGTCATTAACAAATTTATCTTATCTTATTAGTATGAGAGACAAAATACATGCTATATTGCACGCAATATTCATATTTGACTGTACAATTAGAAAAGTTGGACCCTTTAACCAATTTACAGGATTTTTAACCCACAAATTAAAACAACAGTCATACCTGTTCCTGTAGGCTGAATGCGTTTGTTTGCTTCTTCAATAATTTTGTTAACAGACTCTATTGATTCAAGCCGAACCTAATAAAACAATAGTAAGAAACATATTTAGACAATTTATTTTCTTAAAGTTGAAGGCAATCCTGAAAGATTCTGCATAAATATAGCAAAGACTTCCACACCTTCCAATCAGGACTCCCTAAATTTTTTATTAAATTTGGTGTAATCTTTCCACTTATATCTTCACGTGGCAAACAGTCAGAGACAGATCCACTTGAAACTGAAGCAGAATCTAAACCTTTTATGGTCTTCTTAGGAGCTGCCACTGAACCCTGTTAAAAATAACATTAGAAAAGATGAAAAAAATGAACACCACTGTTTAAAAATCAACACATTAAAATGAATTAAAGTAAATATCATCAGCTAGAATCAACCCACCTCATAGGGATTTTTCTCATACTCTGCATCAAGGGTACTTAGGAGTGCCGGCTTTACATCTACAAGAAATCCCTTAATATCTGTCGACGCAAAGATTTGTTTTTAGTGAAATGTCTAAATTTATCTATTAACATGAGCTGCTACAACTGCTCAAAATGAAGATCTCATGACCACAGTACCTGGACCAACAAACTTATGTAAGATGCCAATAAGCTTGATCGTTGAATTTCTTGTGGCTGCAGTACTAGATTGTAATCCAACATCCTTGCAAAAATCAATTACATCCTGACATTCATCATACATTAACAAATGTCAAACACTTCAGATGAAAAACATCAAACATGGATAATTTACACAAGCACGGCAATATCATAAACTGAAGCATACAGAGAGCAGGCTATTAATATATGTTCTAGAAAGACAGATCACCTTCAGTTTTATATGCAATACTCCAAAATCTTCCACTGCAGTGGCCATCCAAAGTAGACCTTCACTGAGAACCTTAGGATTCTTGTGCTCTTTCATGATCTTAAACAGCTGTAATTTTTGGTATAAAAATAGCTCATCAATTGAAACTAACGTATAAGCCAGCAAACAACAATTAATAGAACAAAAAATGGACAATGTGATGCAAGCTCGATATATTTGAAAATATACAGCAAATTAGGCAAATGTTAGTTTCCATTACAGAATATGTAAATCTTGGCTTACTCTGTCAAAGACAAAGCTGGGACCAACAGCCTCACAAAATGCAGTAAGACACTTCATGGCATGTCCACGAGTCTTAATATCTGACACTCTTTCAGACACCCCTGCAAACAACAACTTGTTAAAAGCATACAAATGTGATCATCCTATAAGCAACTTATTAGTACAACCAAACAATGACCTTGCCAAAAACATTAACTAGTAACATCAAATATAAAGCATACCTACAATACATAGAACAACACATCGTTTTGGAAACTTTGACACAGTCGAAACAATGTGTGTAATAACCTCAATGACCTTCTGCTGAACCTGCAGGTCAGATATTTCAGAAACATTACCATCATAACACAAAATGTGCTATGACAAAGATCTCAGTTGGCATTTAGAAATATACCTGAACATTCTTTTCACCCCAGCCAGGAAGTGCACATAGTAAACGAACCAAAATTTCAGCCTTTTGGTCAAGATCACTCAAACCTTCAACTGTTTCCTTCAAAGAGGTTATTGCTGTCAAACCCAAACAATTCAAGGGAAACAAAATCATTACCAAATTTATATCTTAAAAAAATATCAAACAGCACATACTGTTGTGTACAAATTTAAGTTGGAGACAACGGACTTATATTTGAAAATGTCCCACAGAAAGACCAAGTTGAATGTCTGATATGTAAAATATTCAACTCAAATTAAAAATTCTAAAATAGCTTGAAACATAAAGATTACATACTCAAGCTGTCTCAAGGGAAAAGACATTATGAATGAATTTCCTGTTAGCCCTGCTCACTGATGCAAATCAGATTGTGGTACAACAAAAATTGTCTCTCAAACAAATTAAAGCAATTCCCAGATTGCAATAAGCCATGTAAAGTAGTGCATCACTGTTAGACATAACAATCATGATTAAGACTTGGGCATACTTTTGCCATGATAAATGACTTAGGTAAGATTCCATTTCATAAAGTGATGTAATCACGGTTTAACGAATATTGGGCAATTCAATAATTAGGTATTAAGAGTTAAGTAACACTCTTGTTCCTATTCTACCATGTATTGAAACACTGGATCACATCTATTGGTGTATTTTATGTCTTCGTTCTCTGTGTGTGTGAATCTCTGACTTGATATCAGAACCACAGTCGAAAGAAAAGCTGGGGAAGGAGTGAAGCAGATTAGCGAATGCAATGAACATAAACAGCACTGAGGGACTGTATTACATGCATCTTGGGCAGAAGGGCAAGCCAACTTTGAACTATTCTGCTTTTGGAAAATTGAATTAATATTTATTAAGTTAGAAAGGTCTATACCTTAAATATATCAAATGTTTGTAAGAACATGAAAGTGAAACACTGTAACTCATAAGCGTTGCATAGCAGATTGAAAAAACTGCGCGCATTCTATAGCGAGCCAACTATACAGAAGACTCAATGTGTAAGGAAAGCACAAAAGAATAAGCCCACCAGTGGTGAAGCCACATAGGGTTGCCAGAGAGGGTCAACCATAGCACAACAGCAGTGGTTTTGAGAGCAACCTAATGCAATCTACATATGAGACTGGATGACATTTGTTTAAGATAGCAAGAATTTGAGAGATGACCACAGCCAGTCCAAAGGGAACTGTCACAAGGGCATATTGGCAACAACTTAATGAAGAGACAACACAAATACTGTAAGTTAATTTCCAGCATGCTATCCAGAAATTCAAAACTAACTCTGAGCCTTTCCAGAACAGAATTTTTTTTCTTATCTGAGCATGGAAAAAATGTCAAAATTTTCATGTATGAGATTGGCTGACATTTGACAAGTCTAGAACAGAGGTTTTGTTTTGTTAATAATGAAAATATCTGTCCAAAATTTCCAAAAACAATTTTAAGTTGGAATGTTTTAGTAGTAGAATTATAATTTACCTCTTTGGTGTTTCAGGATAGCAGTAGGGCTGTTATTGAAATTGGTACGATCAGTAGGATTGTAGTTGATTACATTAGTGTTGTGATAGTTTAGGTTTCTGTGGTGGGAGTTTTGTTCAGAAATAATCGGAAGAACCACAGTATTATCTATTGCTTGTCGACGTTTCGGATCCACAACAGGATCCATCTTCAGGACATAAAAGCCTGAGGAAAAATACAAGAGAGGAACCCTAATAAATACTAAGGTGGAGTAGAAGAAACCTAAAATGTCAGCTCAGTAAAAACCCTAGGGTTTACTACAAAAAAATTTATAATAAAATCTATATTATATTGTTAAAAACAAAGTGAAGAAATTAATACAAATATTGTTAATTAATCTATTAAGTGGTGAGTTATGAGGAGAGGTAGGTTTAAGAATTATTTTAATTTTATAATCCAATTAGTATTAATATTATAATTGATGTTATATGTTAGTTTTTTTGGATAAAATAAGGATCAATTTTATTTTTATTAGAGGTAATATTAATATTATTATTAATGTTTTCTACTAGTTTCGGTTTAAGTTAGAATTAATAAATAGTGGTAATAAATATTCTATGTTATATTGTTTAAAAACAAAGTGAAGAAATTAATAAAAAATATTGTTAATTAATGTATTAATTGGTGAGTTATGAGGATAGTTTTAAGAATTATTTTAATTTTATAATCCAATTAGTATTAATATTATAATTATATGCTAGTTTTTAGGTTAAAATAAGGATTAATTTTAATTTTATTAGAGGTAATATTAATATTATTATTAATGTTTTCTACTAGTTTGGATTTAAGTTAGAATTAATTTAATAGTGGTAATAAATATTCTAGGATTTTATTGAGATTTATTGGTATTAATAAAGTTAGTTTAGTTAAGTCCCTGAGGTGTGGGACAGTCGGTGACGGAGTGTGTTGTTAAGCCACTCGGGTGATGTTAAAGTCACCGGTTCGAAACCTGCGGGGACAAAAAATCCAACCATGTTAAGGGTTGGTGTGGCTCAGGCCGGGTACGATCCCCAGATGATTTTGACGGCTTAGATGCCCCTGATTCGTGGTTTCTTAGCCACAGGTTAGTCCCACAGGTCATGGACAAACTAACAAACAAACAAAAAAGTTAGTTTAGTCAATTAATTAAATTAGTTTACTTTTAATTTTATTATAATAGTCTAGTGTAGAAGTTAGGTTAAAACCTATTAATGAAACCTTAGAAATTGGTGCAAGTTCTTAAGTCCTAGGAATCAGACTCTTACTATCTTCTTTCCCGAATGAGCGGGATCCAACTATCACTAATCTCCAGACTGTTGTCTCTATTTAGGTTATTGGGATTCTTGATGATTTCAATTGCTTCCCTAATTCGTCGTTTAAGGAGGTGGTCTTCTTTTGCTAAGATTTTGGTGTCTTCTAAGCGTATGTGATGCTTTGTTGTGAGAGAGTGTTCTGCTAATGCTGAGATGCGGGTTCATTCCTTCTTAATGTCAACACCATGCTCTTTAATCCTGGTGTGAAAAGAGAGAACTGTTTCTCCAATGTAGCATTTGCCACATGAACATTCTATTATGTATACTCCTTTGCAATTAAGTTGGTCAACTTTGTCTTTAACTGATCTCATTTTTTGTTTGATGGTATCAAGTGGTCTGAATGAGGTCTTAATCTCTTTCTTGTTCAGAATTTTTGCAATTTTATCAGTAAGTCCTTGGATGTAAGGGAGGTAAGCAGTGGGGCTCGGGGTTTGGTTGTTTCGCTGTTGAGGTCTATTATTTTCTCTTTCTAGGGATTTCTTTATTACGTTCTTAATCACTTTTTCTTTGTAACCTATGCTCTTGAAAAATTTGTGAAGGTGATTTTTCTCTTGTTCTAGGTGTTCTTTATCTGAAATTCTTATGGCTCTTGTGGATAAGGTGTTAAGAACTCCTAATTTTTGGTTAGGTGATGATGGGAACTGGCATGAAGGTAGTTTTCGGTGTGGGTCTTTTTTCTGTAGACTGAATGTCCAAGTTTTCTATCTTCATTCCTGTTGATTAGTATGTCTAGGAATAGGATGCTGCCATTATCTTCGAGTTCGATTGTGAATTTAATGTCTTTGGATAGATTATTAAGATGCTCGAAGAATTTATCTAACTCTTCTTTCCCATGGGGCCAAAGTACATTAGTATCATCAATGTAACATTTCCATCTTAGTGGTTTCAGGGGATAAGAATCTAAGTCTTTCTTCTCAAAGTTTTCCATGTAAAGGTTGGCAACTATGGGGGAAAGTGGAGAGCCCATCGCTACGCCACTAGTTTGTTGATAAAATTCTTCTTGATAGCTGAAGAATGTGGAACGAAGACATACCTCAGCTAGTTTCACTGTTTCAGGATCAGCTACCTCTTTGACAACGAGGATTGCTTCGTTAAGAGGGATCTTTGTGAATAGAGAGACAACATCAAAGCTAATGAGGGTGTTGAATGGCAGAACTGATGTACACATGCACTGAGTTAGAACAGGAACAGTGAGAAAAGATTACTCAGATTTGTTTGGCATGCTTAGCATTTAAAATGGCCAGTGTATCCCATATCATACAAGAAGGACATCAGACGTTTAACAGGAGAAATTTTAATACTTGGAAACAAAAACTGATGCTCATTTTTTAGTACAGATATTTGGAAAAAATAGTATTCGAAAATAGGTTACAAACTGAATCACTTGAAGGGGCTCAAGCCAGGTATGATGAGAAAAAAATGGGAGGTTGTGATGTGGATCCGGCTCTCTGTCATTGATGGGAGGCTGCGATGTGGATAAAACCCTCCGTGATTGATGAGATGTCTCAACTTCTAACAGTGAAGATGTATTCAGAATTTGTAGACTTCTGAAGAACATCATGAAACATCAAAGAAAGGTAGGGCTTTCTTCTGAAAGAAATTATTGCTTTCTATAAAGGAGGAGGAACATGATTCTCTCCAGGATAACTTAAGGAAAATTAAATATAGTTGTGATCGGTTGAACTCAATAGATAGAAATATGGTAGCCTAGTGGGCAGCTTGAGTAGTTTTGAGTGCTTTGAACTTCATGCAGGAGATTTTGGGCTTGATTCCCATGCTGCCTACCTTTGTTGGATGCCCCATTCGATGTCCCTGTTGGATCAAGCGCCCTAATCAGCATTGACGGGTATACACTGGGTACCATCTGCAATCTTACAATATTGGAGTGTAATGCTCCAATAGTATGTACAATCTAATGTAAAAGTAACATTAATATAATGGATGAATAGAAACCACAGAGATAAGTTAATTAGATATTAGTAAATGAGGTAGCTAGGTTGCACAGATAACACAACTACATAGTGAATGAAATAAAAGGGTATCAACCCCATTGTAACAAATGACTTCATTGTAACCAAAGCTGTGATACTCTGACTCCAAAAAGGCTCAGCTGGCCTAGGACTTGGCAAGACTCGGTGACTCAGGAAAGACTCGGTAAAGACTCAGCAAATACAAAAAGGCTCAAAATATACTCTGGCCATGTTTGGAGAGTCTGGCTGAGACTTGGCAAATCTGGCCGAGTGGCGAGTTCAGAGCCAAGTATGAGGCAAGTACTCGGCCCAGCTGAGATTCAGCTCGCAATCTTGGCAGAGTCAAACTAGACTGATTGTAACAAAAACATATATTTTAGTTTATTTCTATCATGTTTCCAATCTTTCTTGTGTGTTTAAAAGTTTAACATGGGATTAAACTGATACCAACCATCATGGGCCTGTAAAAGAAAAGATCCATTGATTCACCACTAACTAAAAGTTCAAGGTTCAAGAGGGGGGAGATTTAAAAAGAAAAGATTGAATCCATTCATTCAACCTGACGATGAACAGGAAAGCCTAAAGCTGTGATATGAAAATCAATCAAATTAAAGTCGCCACTGGTACAGAAGAAAGAGGGACTACCATATCATTGAAAGAGCTACGCCACCATAGCTGAGTGACAATTAAGAAAGCCAGGAGAGAAAAAGCCAACAAGTAACCATTAAGAATACGGACAATATGACGTCTTTTCTTGTTGAAGAAGAGAGTAGTGGCCACGACTCACGAGACAGCCACCATTAAGAATATAGGTTCTATGTTGTCATTTCATTACTTAAGAGGACAACAGCCACGAGAGGAAGTTGCCATTCAACGGATTCCCTCAAGAGGAATCCATCTTGTTGTTCACAACCACTATTTAGAGGGAGTAGCAACCTATATAAATTCACAGCCACCCATCTCAATATTCACAATCATCATTTAGAGAGAGCCACTACCCATATATTCAGTCGCCTTAACATCAATTCAAAGGAATCATATCATTACCTATTGCTGTTAGCTTAGATATAGGAGCTACCACAGCACTCCCACTTTGTATTATACCAATAGTACTCTTTTAGTTCCATTGACATACTGTTGTGGTCATTCGTGGGACATAAGTAAAATTATCTTATCTATATTATCTTATCCAGTGTTTTTTTGTGGCAAATGGGTCATAATGCCAAGTTTTCGTAGTAATGGCTTGAGTGCCAAAAAACACACCCAATGGCCTTCTTCCAAAAATCAAACAGGGAAGAAAGAATTGGCTCACAATGAGCTTAATCAACAACTGACTAACAAAGACCAATCATGTCAGAAATAGGATTTGAACCCAGGTGCAGAGAATAACAATTTCTCCTCTCAACCATGCACGCTAGACCCAATTTGACAAACAATCCAATGTACTTGAACATGAAGAAAAAGTTTATGTTTTATGGCCAGTAACGTAGGAGAAACTGGGAACAAGACAGGCTGGTATATTTCTATTTTGATTTTGTAGAAGACAAACCTACCTCTGATTCTGTTGTCTTTGGTCGCAGAGAAGAATACAGAGTTGATGCAAAGGGGAGTTTGCTGGTGCAGATGACAGTTAGGAAGTTATTGTTTAGGAATGTCCACTGTGTTCTTGATCAGCTAGTTATATTATGAAGCATTGCCCACACTCAGAGGGTGTTTTCAGCAGAAAAATGCTTTAACATTGACAAAAATGTCAAAATTGTGATTGCAGTAGTGTTGAAAATTTCTCAGAAGGGAGAATGCTCTGGGGATGACTATACGACCCTTGAAAGTTTCAAAGAAGAATGGCCAAGTTGCCAGCAGCTAAGGGAAGGTAGGCCACAGATTTATAATGCTTCATCAACTTATGTACATGAAAAAGAGAGAAGCAGCTTCTATTGTCAAGCAAGATGGTGCTTCCACAAAGAAACAAAAACAAAACTTTAATATCTTGAGCTACCACGGTAATGCAGCAGATGAGTCAACAAACAAACCAACTTTTATATCGATGGTGGAAAGGCTGACTATTCAGCCAACACTGGCTCTCATTCAGCTTGTGAGTTAAAGGTCAAACAGAAGATTGATGGCATGACTTATTCTATATCAACATTGTCAGATACAACCCATTTCTAATGGCTGATTGAACACATCTAACAGAAGTGGGCTGCAAAGAATTTGATGCATCCAAAGATTGTGTTATTTTGTTTTGGAACAGGCAAATCTATGTAATATGACCCGTATGGAAAGTTGTTCAAAACTTCAATATAATGGTCATAATCAGGACTTAGGTAGAGTTAATTCAATCAAATAATATAATCATGTCAATCCAGGACAAAAATGATAGGTAAAAACATTGCTGATTCTAATGAACCATAGCCCATAGGTAGGAAAACAATATACAAATAACAGAAAATCAGTGTATTCAAAACATGTCAATGACCAATAATAAGAAAATTGAACAGAATAGAAGTCAAAAACACTAACAGCCAAACAACAGCGATATCGTCAAGAGAAATTCCAAAACTACAATTTCTATTCTTCTTTAGTAACCAATGTTTCTTAAATAACTTTCAGATGTTTTCAAGTATATCAGTGTTCAGTATTCCCTGCATTAGACCTAAAAATACTTTAAAACCCATTCAGACAAATAGTTCTCCCCTGAATTGGTCCTATAACAGTAGTCTGTCGTAATAAAAACTACAACACTAAATAATTAAAGCCATTCATGTCAATACAGTAACTTGAATTGCATATAAACAAACCTTCAAGACGCTCTTTCCAAGCTGCACTCTTCAAATTTCCAATTACATCTGCTTGGAAAATAGATCCTACTCTGCCTTCAATTTCTTCCAAACTCATATCCCCTGGCTAGAAAAGATGGAAATAAATGATAAGGTATTGTAGATAATTTTAAGCCCCATTTCCATTCTAATTGAATAACCCAATATTTTAAAAGTTGAACTGAACCCTAAACCATACAAGACAATCACTAGCATTTATGTTTCAGCTTAAAAAAGATCTACCTCAATATCTTCCGATGTCTCAACCGCAGCAAGAACCTTGCTTTGACCAGTTCCTTCAGCCTTCTTTCCTGCACCTGGCCGACTCGGCACAGTCTTCCTTGTATTTTGCTGCAATTAAATTGAAATGAACAGTCGGTTTATACTAAACACAAACTATAAAATGACAGAAGTTTGAACATAATTAAAGGGATGAAAAGGAAATAATAATTTTTAAAAAAAAGAGAGAGAGAACCCACTATAGGTTGAAGTGGCCTCTTTCCACTCAGCATGCTCGCAGCAGACTTTTTAACAAAACCATTCTCAGCTGCCTGTATCAAAATACTATGCACATTATAGTCCATTGCCAATATATTACAATGTAGCCTTTTTGTCACAACTAACAGGACAAATACAGTTTCTCTTAAGATCCTATCAGGAACCCTTCAGCTTAAAGAACTTAATTAAAATTGTAATCACTATCTGATATGTAACCCTGTGGAAATTTTAAACTGATCAACTATATACAAGTTTACCTCTCATATTCAAACATCTTGATCCAAATAGTCAAGAATAAATCTTGGCTATTGCAACTATTGGAAAGCTTACATTTTGGCCCACACAACAAAGCAATATGATTTGACAATTCAACAGTAAACAACCACAAACTAGCTAATACGGAAAATAGCTAAACATTACACAATCAGAAAACTAGGCCCAGATTTTCCTAAGCTGAAACGAGTCCACAAAGGAAAAATTAAGTACCATCCATCTTGTTTTACTACATGTTTAATTTGACATAAAAATATTTCGGATCACTTTTGCAGGCTTATCTGTCATCATTTTGCCAAGGTCAGATCACCAATAGAATCAAAAGTCACAACATGTAATAACAGCATATCAATTTTGTAAATGCCAAATTAATAAGGAAAGAACAGTCACTTCTGGACAAATAAATGATGCAGCAACATGTAGAACAGATTTCGAAAGAAGGAACTATACCTACAATCAAAAATTCATCAAATGAGAAAAAAAACCTAAAACAGTATAAAAACCTTGTAGCAAATAAGGTAGACCTCAAGAATGTAATTTTGTTCCAAGGTAATTCCACAGCTCTGTGGAGTAAGCAATAACTACAAAGTATCTACAAGGAAAAATAGCCATTATGGAACCAAGAGAAAACTGTATCCACGTTTTTCTATGCCCAAATGAGTCCATAAAGGAATATGGAAGTCCCAGACATCTTGTTTTACTAAAATTTCGATCGGGCCTACTGGAATTCAATAAGATATTTTCTGGACTTCCTTTTAGATATCGATATGAGTAGCACTCAACGAAATGCCGAAACGGGTACGAAACCCAGCCGAAATGCCGCCTGTCGTACCATACAGCGTTCTGTGAGTACAAATCACCGTACGGTACAGCCGGCAGCGTTTCAGCCGGGTTTCGGCCCGTAAGGACGGCGTTTCGGCTGATTTTTAGCTTGTTGTGGGCCCGTATAAGCATCTAAGAAGGCCATGGGCCCCTTAAAACTGCTCAATCTGCTGTAATTTCCAATTTTAATTAAGATAACATATGCATACAAGTTTTTATTTACTATTTCCTATAAGAAAGCACTTGGTTCACTCATTCCTCACACATTCTTGAGCAAGAAGAGGTTCCTACAGCAGCAGCAAGCATTTCAGTTGTGCTTTGGAGCATTGGCAGCAAGCTTTAGTGCATTTCCAGCAAGAGGAAGGTTGTGGGCAGCAAGAAGAAGGAGGGTGTGGGCATTTCTGAATTTGGTAAGCATTCATGGCAGATTTCCATTGATTTTTTTGCAGCATGCATGACTTCTCTAACTGTGGGCAGATTTTTTTCCTGTTTTTGCAGCATTCATGGCTTCTAAAAGTGCGGTCTCCTCTCCCCCTGTAGCGCCTCAACCAAGCAGGCAGCAAGAATACTATCTTTTTTGGAGACATGTTACCAAGCTAGAGGAAATGGGTGGTGGTGGGGGTTCATGGGAATGGAGGTGCAATTTATGTACAAATGAGAAGACCTTCAAGGACTCTTACACAAGAGTTAAGGCTCACATTTTGCATGAACATGTTCAGGGTGTTGAAGGTTGTTCATTTACCATAAATTCGGAGGTGAGGACTACATTCAAGAGAGAGCATGATGATGCTCAAAGGTTGAAGGAGCATAGAGCTAAAATTGGTGTTATGGGTGGCACTAGAAAGCATACTCCTAGCTTGGGTGCTAGCAATGAGACAAGGATTGTTCATGAAGCAAGGAAGAGGAGGGCGACCTTGGTATTAGAAGAGATATCCAAGCCTGCAAGTGCAAGTAAATATAGCAGATTGTTGAAAATGCTCAACAATCAAAGGAGAGAAGAAGTTGAGTCTAGAGTGGCAAGAGCCATATTTGCTTGTGGCATCCCATTTAATGTGGTTCAGTCCCCCTTTTGCAAGATTTGGTGAGGGCAATTAACACAGCCCCTAAAGGTTTCAAGGGGCCAAACTATGAAAAACTTAGAACAGTTTTGCTCAAGAAAGAGAGGCTACTACTTGATGATGTTCTAAAACCAATTCGTAGCTCGTGGGACAACACAGAAGTTTCTATCATCTCAGATGGATGGACTGATACAAGGCAGAGGCCATTGATCAATGTCATTGCATCATCACCAAAAGGAGCAATGTTCTTTAAAGCAGAAGATTGTTCAAGTGAGGTGAAAGATAGTAACTTCATTGTTGATATTTTAATTGTTCCTATTCAACAAGTAGGGCCAGCAAATGTGGTGCAAGTTATCACAGATAATGCACATGTTTGCAAAGTTGCAGGCTTGATTGTTGAGAGTAAATACAATCATATATTTTGGACTCCTTGCATTGTCCATAATCTTAATCTAATTTTAGAAGAGACCGAGTCAAAAATTGCATGGATTAAAGAGGTCACGAGGAAAGCTAGGGAGATAATAAAATCCATCACCAACCACCACCAGTCTCAAGCAATATATCTAGAACACTCCAAATTGGAGTTGCTCAAAGTTGTTGAGACAAGATATGCCTCCAACTTTATCATGTTGTGTCACCTTATGGAGGTCAAAACTGCATTAATGAGTATGGTGGTTGGTGCCACTTGGGCTAAGTGGAGATAGGCAAATTCAGAGAGGGGAAGTATGGTGCGGAGGGTGTTGATTGATGAGGATTGGTGGAGCAAGATAGAATTCTTGCTCAAGTTCACATTACCGGCATTTGAGCTTCTCCAACATGCAGACACAGACAAACCTTTCTTAGGAGAGATTTACGATGGCATGGATACCATGGTTGAGAACACTGTGGAAATTATTACACAAGAGGCTCCCGCTCTTCTTTTTATTGATGCTGGTTTTGTCGAGCATGTGAGATCCAACATGGTTACAAGGTGGAATGGATTTAACACTCCATTGCACACTTCAGCACATGCTCTAAATCCTAGTTTTTATGATGAAGTTTTCAGTGCTCAAAGCAATGGAAAGAGAAAGGCCCCACATAAGTACAAGGTGTAATGATCCAAATGCTTACAAATATCATAAAATAACAGAAGTCCACACCATGTACAGAATGTCAACGTGGAGCACAACTCCAAGATGGATAAGTTACACAATAACTCCTTAAAGAATAGGGGAACCCCTCCAAATAACCAAATACCATTCATACTTCCCAATTTTCATCTCCCAATAATGAATACATGATCTCCTTTATATAGTTGTTCACACTTGCACATGAGGCCCCTTTTATCACTAGGTCAACCCTATTACATATGTATTTAGACATTACATGTACATTTAGGCCCATATATGCCCCACCCCTTGGGGTCATATCATATACATTTAGCCATATATATGCCCCCCCTTGGCTCATAACATAGTACCCTCCTTCAAAAAGCTTTGTCCTCAAAGGTTTGAATTTAAAGGCTTCACATGTGATGAAATCTAGTATGATTTTCTATGTTCCTGCTTTCTTCATTCCATTGTTGATGATCTATCCATCCAAAATCATTTTTTTTCAACCGCAATCCTTGGTGTCTAGTTGTTGCATAATTTTTTCCCTTTAATTCCATGTATTTTTGTTGAAGCTTCTCCAATTTGTAGTGGTTGTTGGTCTCTCATAATAGCTTGTTGAAGAGTAGTTTGGTGATGCCTTGTTCCATGAATATTGACAAGTATTCCATCTTCTTCCTTTATAATGTTGATATTGTCCTTCTTGTCTTTCTTCAAATGTTTCTTGGTAATGAGGGTGTCGATACAGTTTCACATTTGATGATTTTTCTTCACTCTTCGCATGCATTTCATCTATCTTTTTTTCAGAGACAATGGCATCCTCGATCATCTTTGCTTGGTCCTTGATTACTCTAGCCTTGGAGATAATACCATCATATTTGGCATGTACATCCTCTAGATGGAGTTCAACTTCTTCAAGTATCTGTTGTTGACCTTCTTGAATCTTGTTTTCTTTCTCCTTTTAAAGCTGCTAGGTGACCCCATCTATCAAATTCTGACGTCCTTCTTCAATCTTGACTTGCATTTCTAACTTTTACCTCATCCGTATTTAAGAATTCCTCAACCTTCTTGCAAATTTCCTCTTGTAGTCTTTTGGTAGATTCTTCATCCAAGATCCTTCTTTCTTCTTTATTTTCACAATTCTTCTTTTCTTCTTCCAATCTCTTAACCTCATCCAATAGTTTTTAATTATGGCTTCGTAATCTACATATCTCTTAATCTTCTTTTTTCCAAATCTTCCCTTGATTCTTTTTTTTCCACTTGCCTTTTCTAGTATTTTCTTGCTTTAGGTTCTTAACCTCCTTAATTAGTGATTCATTAAGGGATGTTATCTTAGATAGCTCTTCACCCTTCTTCTTAATCTCTTCCTTTGCTTCTATAAATTCATCTTGAATTCTATACATTTCCTCCATGTTTGTATCCTTAATCCATTTATTTGAGAAGAGTTTTTCAAATTCATCGCATGTGCAATGCCATCTAGTATCTTGATCAATACTCATCCACCACTTCCAAGCTTCATCAAAAAAAAAAAGTTATTGCCTTCGAAGGAGTCATATAATATTCTTTTACCAACCTCAACCATTCTGTTGGATTGATTTCATCTTTATCTTCATCTCCTGTAAATTTAGGTATTTCCATTGATTCTTAATCGAGGTCTAACCTCAACCTTTAACTTACAACCTCAATATATTAAGGATAATGATCTCAAATAGTTATAATCTTTTTTCCCATATAATATTTTAGGTTTCCTCTTTCCAATGGTTTTTGAATCAACTCAATCGAACATTCCAATCAAAAGTTATGATAGTTTTAAGTGAACATACCTTTGAAACCCTGATTTGGAGCCCGTCCTCTTAGCCGACCTTACTTCTGATGTATTTTTTAAATTCAGGCCCTTTTGAGTCTGAAATTGCGACTTGTAACACTCTGAAATGTCAACTTTTCAAAGTCGTAGATCTGACCAAAATTGGATGTACCCAGCACAAGTTATGGTAACTTCCCCACACCTTGTTGATTTTTTTTCCTTTCCAAGAGAGCGCACTTGTATAGCGTGCCCCGCGCAAAATAATTGATATAAATTCTAAAAAGTGTACCTGAAATACTACAAACTGTCCACTGTCCAATGCAACTGATCTCACTCAATTTGGATACTCTAGGAATAAGTTATGACTGTTTTACCCGAAACACTTGTTTGAGACTAGTCAACAGGACTAGTCAGATACCCTATCTTCCACAGAGTGTATCTTCGAAAGTACAATGACCGAGAAGCTAAAATTTGTACAAGTACTATGATAAGTCTTACAAATAGTCTCCAGGTTTCACCTTCTGAAAATGCTACAAGAAAAAGTTATAGAGAAAATGAAAAAATGACTACCTTGAGGAGAAAAACCCTAGGATCGATTCTTTGATACCAAATGTAATGTTCCAAATGTTTACAAATATCATTAAATAACAGAAGTACACACCATGTACAGAATGTCAACGTGGAACACAACTCCAAGATGGATAAGTTACACAATAACACCTTAAAGAAAAGGGGAACCCCCTCCAAATAACCAAATACCATTCATACTTCCCAATTTTCATCTCCCAATAATGAATACATGATCTCTTATATATAGTTGTTCACACTTGCACATCAGGCCCTCGATTTCCTTGAAGGTTTGGTTATATGCAATTCCTAAATTGGAGTTAGATGGGGGGGTACTACATACATCTTTGGTGATTAATCATTTCCTAAGGTTTGATGAGGTATTTATCATGTTATAATCATCTAGCATTGCACCCTAGGTTGAGGCCGAGGTTGAGCTTCTATTTTGTTATTGCGTTGTTATCATGGTGGGATTAGTGCTAGGGGATACAACTTATTTCCATGGCACAACACTTGTTGGAGCGCAACCCCCCCCCCATTGGCACACATCCTTATGTTAATTTAATCAATTGATGATTATTAGCCGGTTGGACAATGGTTTTATTTGAGCATTAACCTTTGTTCACACATGTTGAGGTTGATTTAACCATTCAATGGTTAATTTAATCCATTCTGTTTTATTGGAGGGTAATTGCTTGAGCACCCTACTTCACTCGTAGGGTAATTGGAGGGTTCTATTTGGAGGAGATTTCGAGTTTTGATGGAACACTTCCTTCTTGGGCACAAATTCCAAGGGATGCATGGTTATTTTATTATTATTATTGTTGGAGAGGTTGAGTCACTTCTCTAGAGCGCACTCCCTTGTGCACATGGTTTGACGAAGTCAATTGATGGTATTGGAAAACAACACATGTTTTGGCACAAGCATGATAAGGTCTAACCACTTTTGGCACCTCTTCCTAAGGCACAATTCACATAGAAATATTTTATTATTTGTTGGGTGGTCGAGGTAGTTACATAGCATAATTTTCTAGGGTGCTCTCTCATCATCATTGCATGGATATTTGAGCTACACTTGTCATCTTTTGAGCTCTATTGGAGAGCACCCACACCTCTTTGACTTGGGAGATATATTATTTTATTTGGTAATGGAATATTTTATTAAGCGTGTGGCGTAATTGGAGGCCCACACATGGCACATTGTATGCTCTTGCTTGGTCTTCTTTCTATTACTAGAACATTAGCTTGGAGGACACACTTGTTTAGAGGATCCACTTACTATTTTTGGGGTAGACCGCTTCCTTTCTTCCGAAGTGCTCTATCTAGTTACCAATTTGCACATTTATCCATGGAGATAGTTGCTCTTTTTGGATGTTGGTTATGGAGCATTCTCCTAGGAGGATTATTTTATGGTTTTATCTCTTATGCACCTAGGAGGGCCCACTTTGTGAACTTTTCTAGCTATGCATTTGAGCACATTCTCCTGGGTGGAAACTATTTTATTATATTTTTAGTTGTACGCCCTCTCTTGGAGACTTTTGGATGTATTTCCCTCCCAATTTTTGGATGACAGTGATTTCTATTGGAAAGCTTTGTGTCCACATAGCTTCACATGGTCAGCAATGGATTGAGGAGGGATCTAACTACTCCATTTTTATATTATTTCTTTGACTTGTCATGCAGTTAGTTAGCAAATAATAATTCTTTATTGTAAGAGAGAAGAGACTCCCTCTATATATAGAAGATTTATCTTCATTGTAATGGTTGTTGTTGGGAATTTAGGGATTAAGGAGCTCTCCCTTTGGGCTACATTTGTACATCTTGTGCTTGGAGCTTTACAGAAGATTGGAGGTATAGCATTTTAATGAGGCCTTTTATTGTCTGAAATTCTTTTCATATGTTGATTATTTATGGTAGAAGACCCTTGTAGCATTTTAATGAAGGCCTTGTAATGAACCATGTGTCAATCAGATAATGTAATGTGTGGGCTTGATCCCAATTATATGCATTGTTTTTATATTAAACTTGCATCTAACAAACTAGGTTGTTGCTTGTAATAATATAACATCACCTTTGCAACATTGTTTTAGTGTAGCAATCCTAGCTCTCCCAGGTTGGTTTTCTACATAAATTGCAGCAAGCTAAAGCTGATCTGTGGCATGCATAGCAGCCCTTATTAACCTTACATATTCAAGCACTTGCACTCTTTCATTCATACCACTTTGGCTCCATTTAGCCCATAATTGGGTTGGCACTGGTCTTGGGATTTTCCTTTACCTTTTTTTTTCTCACACCATTCATTTACCCGTTCATATTACAACCAACTATTTTTCTTAAACTTACTCTTCAATATATCACCTTGTACCTCCACTCTATAGCCTTAGCAATCCTATCCATAGAGAAGCCCCCCTTGAATTGTTGATTTTTACTATGTTTTCTCACCCTGCAATTTATCCCAATCCCGGTTTCAATCACTCCTTATCACTCCAAATGTTTAATGCCCTTTCCCAATATTAACGAAATTTGCAAACATTAATATGCATTAAATTTCGAAATGAAATTTTGACTGAAACACATGAAATAAATAATCTTTTCAATGGTTGTCTTAAAACTCAGAAAATATATCAGCAAGCACACATTTAATGACACAATGAATTTTTGGTCAAATCGACCCTGGAAAAACCCCAATGTGGGGAAAACCAGTGAGAGAGAGGGAGTTCTTCTTATTTCTTCAATTTTGGAAATTACATCAGCAAAAATAAAAAACCAACAGCAAGTACTTATCTCTTCCCTCGTTTTCCGTGCTTGAAATAAACAGGAAGAAACCCAACAGCTGCAACCTCGAAATCTGTGCACAAACAACCGTACCGTACGGACTGTACGGATTTCTGGAAAATCGTGCCCAGATTTTACTGCAACTGTACAGCGGCTGTACGGACTGTGCAGACCATTAAATGCGCCCTTTCTGCCTTGAAAAACGTGTTGTTTTGTGTGCAGAACAAGTACAGAAAAACCCAGCTGTACCAAATCCGTACCGTACGGATTAATTAATGTTGTTGGCTGCCTCGAAATTCGTGCCCAGCTTTGCCTTGAAAATCGTGCCTCCTCTTTGTTGTTCTTTCCTCTTCAGAAAATGGAAACTTCTCTCCTGTTCTTGCTCTCTCTCAATCTCTCAATCTCTCCAAGAAAGAATGACATCTCATTTGGCCTTTTTCCTCCTTTAGAATCCCTAAGTGACTTTTAGGTTTCCCTTTTGATCCAAGGGCTCACA
>CBVK0101998985.1:0-17288 GCA_900067695.1 Picea abies
AGGAATTCGACTTTTCCCAAAATATGAAATTCTATTTCATAATTTTTCATCGTTGTTGCAATAATAGAATGTAGTTTTCCTTATGGCTTTCAACAAACATCATGCGAAATACTATTTTTCCTGTAATGATTATATCTTGCATACAACCAATATATTGTCAGTATTTCATGTACATCATATTTTAATTGAAATATGTACAAAAACCTTATGCAGTGATCTTAGAATTGCCTATACCTAGAAATCCAATCACAATTACCAAACACTTTATTAGATAGAATGACTCATCATTATATGCCTATGTTTATTCACAATTAATAACAGTAAGTTCATTATTTAAATTTTCTGAACACAAATTTTTATGTAGTCACTATTCATGTGACTACCCCACATGCAACTTTCCTATTCCAATGTCTAACAGTTCCTGAAATGTTCTCAACTCCATGAGTTAGCAACATTTCAGCCATTAGTATAATTATTTACATTCAAAACATATATACATGTGCTCACAAAATGCATTAAACAAATTCATTTAAGTATACAATTCCATCATGTATGAGCGAAACTCTGCCACTTACTAGGCATGAGTGAAAGTCTCAATGCATATATATTCAATGCACCTTTGCATTGATTTTTAGAATGATCTTTATCTAAGTCATGTATCTCACCATTCATAAATTGGAAATCTGGCCAATGTATTGACACATTCACCACACACTTCCCATTGTCTTCTCAATTACTTGGATGCCTTCCTTTTCGACCCGAACACTACACCAAGAATACAATTCTATGGTGTTCAACAGTGTTAGCAAAAAGGTTGTAGTCCAAGTTTTATTTAAAGGTAGGAAGCTCATTGGGTATTTGTGTGGCACATAACCTTTCTATATCCATACCTTTCCATATCCAACCATGTCTCGGTCTCATACATGACTAACTTTCTTGGCATCATTCCTATAAAAATTCTCATCTTTTATTTCTTTGGTTATTGCCTCATAACAAAATTAACATGACATGATACTATGTCAGTGTGTGCATTCAAAAGCTAAAAATATTTGATAACTATAACATGCCCCTAGCCTTTACCACACCTAGTGGTAACTTATTCCTGTTAATGCACTTAAGCAATACCATACTGCATATTTTAAAAATTCAATCTGGGGAAATTCTTACCTGAATTTCCCTTTGGAAATTATGCAACATAGTTTCAAAAGAAAAATACTTACCTGCATAGTTTCCATTAATCGAATTTGATGATACCTGATTAACTGATGGCAATAGAAGATCTCATGCCTCTTTATCAGTCCTATAATCAACATTCCAACTTTTTGTTGCTTCCTTCCATATGAAACAATATTATCAACAACACTTGCAAACATGGAAGCATTCTCACTTTATGGCTGTCCCAACAAGCCATAACATACTTGATGCTACAGTAACTGCAACAACTTATTTCTCCCTATATCACTTTTCCTTGTTTATCACAAAAGTCTTCAATTCTTATGGATTCTTGAATCTTCATGTGCTCTTCACTGTAACCACTTTGCATGATTATTTCTGACCTTAGCACTTTCTAGCCAAATCACTCTTGGTTTCCTTTGCTTTTGCATCCAAATATTAAACTGATATTAACCTTCAGTTTTTATTTATTTCTTGGATCCATCTATCCCAACTCATACTTGGATGAATTATAATTCCAATCATGTTGTCTTATAGAATTTGGATCTTCAACATCCACTTACTTTTCGTACTGAACTACTTCAACTCTTTCTTGACTGAATACTTTAGTATTTTAGTTTTCTTCCACTCTTCTCTTTTCCTTTCCAACTAGCCTCAAACTTGGCTTGCATAGTCAATCTCTAGCATACTGTAAGGATGCACATATTCCTCCTTCTCTAGCTGCATAAAATTAATTAAAAGTACTTAATACTGCTTTTAATTTACCATCATAATTTCAAGTGATACTTCCACCCCCTGAAAATGTCACCCATGGCTCTATGCCACTTGAGATGGATTATTCTCAGGCACCATCTCTTTTGCATTCAAAACCATGCATAGAACCATTTCCTTCTTCAAGGTTCCTTACTAACTCTCTACAAAGATTCATTTCACTTTTAAGTCTTTTTGGCTTTGAAATCTCCATGATATTGTGGAAATATCTTCAATACCTTTGGAATGCATCACCAATCCTCTACTATTCCTACTTTCCCTCTTGGAGTGTTGTCTTGCATGCAAAATTATATCAACAACTCACCAACTTATAGGCATTTTTACATTTACATTTACAATTTGGGGTTCAACCTAGGGGTATTACAATCCCCTCTCCTTATTTATGCACTGTCCTCAGTGCGTATATACCATGTACCATTCAATTTATTTAAAAATATCCAAGCTTTAGATATTGGAAGCTTGTTATCCATCTGGTGCTCTACTTTCCAACACCAATTCTGGTATTCATACTACAGCTGGAAGTCCATTGCTCTATTCCATAGATCTACTTCCGAAAATAATTTAGATCACTGTTCCATTTGACACACCCTCCTTATGGCAGCTACCATGCCATAACATCCTTGGGTTTCCTCCTCCTTGTTGCAATCAACCTTCCAGGCTCAGGCATCCCTTCACTCCTACACAATCCCTCAATGATCCATATTGCCAAGGATTTCACAAAAAAGGAGCGTGCTAACCCATTACCAAAACCCCACCAATATTCTATAATTATAGGGCTTTAGTGTCCTCAACAATACTTGTTCTTTAACAACATTCCAACTTTAATCAATATTATCTCATCTACATCACACACATGTAGTTATCATGAGAGAACATTATAAAAATTTCATTTTAGAAATAAAATTAATTTCATAAGGAATTTGACTTTTCCCAAAATACGAAATTCTATTTCATAATTTTTCATCGTTGTTGCAATAATAGAATGTAGTTTTTCTTATGAATTTCAACAAGCATCATGTTGAATACCATTTTTCCTGAAATGATTATATCTTGCATACAACCAACATATTGTCAGTATTTCATGTACATCATATTTTAATTGCAATATGTACAAAAACCTTATGTAGTGATCTTAGAATTGCCTACACCTAGCAATCCAATCACAATTACCAAACAATTTATTAGATAGAATGACTCATCATTCTATGCCTATGCTTGTTCACAGTTAATAACAATATGTTCATTATTTCAATTTTTTGAACAAATTTTTTTTTGTAGTCACTATTCCTGTGACTACTGGACTTGCAAATTTCCTGTTGCAATGTCTAACAGTTCCTGAAATGTTCTCAACTCCATGAGTTAGCAACATTTCATCCATTAGTATAATTATTTCCATTCAAAACATAGATACATGCACTCACAAAATGCATTCAACAAATGCATTTAAGTATACAATTCCATCATGTATGAGTGCAACTCTGTCACTTACAAGGCATAAGTGCAACTTTCAATGCATATCTATTCAATGCACCTTTGCATTGATTTTCATAATGATATTTATTTAAGTCATGTATCTCACCATTCATAAATTGGAAATCTGGCCAATGTCTTGACACATTCTCCACACACTTTCCATTGTCTTCTCAATTACTTGGATGCCTTCCTTTTCGACCCAAACACTACACCAAGAATACAATTCTTTGGTGTTAATTAGTGTTAGCAAAATGGTTGAGTCCAAGTTTTATTTAAAGGTAGGAATCTCATTGGGTATTTGTGTGGCACATAACATTTCTATATTCATACCTTTCCATATCCAACCATGTCCTAATCTCATACATGACTATCTTTCTTGGCATCATTCCTATAACAAGTTCTCATATTTTGTTTCTTTGGTTATTACCTCATAACCAAATTAACATGACATGCTACTATGTCAGTGCGTGCATTCAAAAGATAAAAAGATTTGATAACTACAACATGCCCTTAGCCTTTACCTCACCCAGTGGTAACTTATTCCTGTTAATGCACTTAAACAATACCATACTATGTATTATAAAAATTCAATCTGGGGAAATTCTTACCTAAATTTCCCTTTGGCAATTATGCAACATAGTTTCAAAAGAGAAATACTTACCTGCATAGTTTCCATTAAACGAATTTGATGATACATGATTAACTGATGAAAGTAGAAGCTCTCATGCCTCTTTATCAGTCCTATAATCAACATTCCAACTTTTTGTTTCTTCCTTCCATATGCAGTAATATTATCAGCAACACTTACAAACACGCAAGCATTCTCACTTTATGGTTGTCCCAACTAGCCATAACATATTTGTTGCTATATTAACTGCAAAAACTTCTTTCTCTCTGTATCACTTTTCCTTATTTATCCTAGAAGTCTTCAATTCTTCTGGATTCCTAATCTTCATGTGCTCTTCAATGTAACCACTGTGCATGATTATTTTTGACCTAAGCAATTTCTAGCCAAATCACTCTTGGTTGCCTTTGTTTTTCCATCCAAATACTAAACTGATATTAACCTTCAGATTTGATTTATTTCTTGGATCCATCTATCCCAACTCATACTTGGATGAATTATAATTCCAATCATGTTGTCTTATAGACCTTGGATCTTCAACATCGACTTACTTTTCAGACTGAGCTACTTCAACTCTTTCTTGACTAAATACTTTAGTATTTGAGTTTTCTTCCACTCTTCTCTTCTCCTTTCCAACTAACCTCAAACTTGGCTTGCATAGACAATCTCTATCATACTGTAAGAATGCACATATGCATCCTTCTATAGCTGCATAGAATTAATTAAAAGTACTTAATACTGCTTTTAATTTACCATCATAATTTCAAGTGATACTTCCACCCCCTGGAAATGTCACCTGTGGATATATGCAGCTTGATATGAATTCTTCTTAGGAACCATCTCTTTTGCATTCAAAACCATGCATATAACCATTTCATTCTTCATGGTTCCTTACTAACTCTTTACAGAGATTCATTTCACTTTTAAGTCTTTTTGGCTTTGACATCTCCATGCTATTGTAAAAATATCTTCAATACCTTTGGAATGAATCGACAATCCTATACTATTCCTGTTTTCCCTCTTGGAGTGTTGTATTGCATTCCCATTAGCTTGATATTTCTTCCATTATCCTAGGATGTTCATGGACATGCAACTACATATTATGCTAATATTAATTTTCAGCATTCCACTATTATTTGGATTCCTCTGATCCAACTCCTATATGACCCAATTATATTTCCAGTCATGTTTTTTGAGTAGCCTTGTATAGTTAACACCAAATTCCTTCTTGAGGCACTTGATTTATCATTTCCTTATCTGTTCATACCAACACATGTATTTGCTTGATGACTATTACTTTCTTCTGTCTTGACCAATCTGATTTCAACCTGCCTTGCATAATCCACTTCCATCATGCCATATTGATGCACCTATGCCTCAACTGACACTCCTTACTTATGTGCACCTTCATTTCTTTACCCTTGAAGTGATGCCCTTCATACCATGCTCCCATTGCACACTCTGATAACCATAAGGCAAACATTACTCTATAATTGCGTAGCTAATCCATGGATATGATGCACTCATTATCCATATATGCATTAAGCCTCTTTCTTTATCTGATTACTATCATTATGATAGTCAATTCCTTTTATAGTAGATCCGACTCCAATGTATTCCTTAATCTATATATTGGTTTCTTTGGGAGTGAATGCACTTTCACTATTTCATTCACTACATGATCTATTTATTTTTCGAGATTCCATTGAGCACTTGAATAACATGAGTGGACTTCCTGTAGTGGCTTCCCAAGACTTTATGACTGCACTCTAATTCATACCTTAACATTTTGTAGTCTTGGATTTTTTATCATCTTATGAAATTTTTTATCATCTTATGAAAGATTTTTGTCATAACACTCTTTCCCTGAGTACCTCTGCTTATATTTAACTAAATTTGAACCTTCTCACCTCTTAAGAACTAAAAGTTTTGAACTCTACAAAAATGTGCAGCCAACAAAATTTTTTAGGCTAAATAATATAACAAATTTATGAAATTATGTACAATTTTGTTCCAATAATGCATCATAATTCCTTCTTCTGATATCTTGTGAAAATTAACTTCCCAAATCAATTTTATGGGTAGATAATTAGACTTCTCTATCCAATACCTTTCTAATGACTGCTCCCTTACTCAATTCCGAGTCTTGAGAAAAACGTTATGGAAACTGTCCAATAATTTTTCTGTTCACACTTCAACTTGGTGCAAATCTGCACTGTAATTATGCATTTTTGCACCTACTCCATTGGAGTTTTGGTAAGAGTTCAATTTTTTTTCTTCATATAGGTGAAACTTGGACAGTCTGTCCAAGTTTCACCTCTTTCCAGTTTCTAGGCTGCTAGTGACAACCTGTTGAAGTTCTAGGCCAATTAGTGTTTTTGGTCTGGAATGCTACATGTACCTTCTTTTCCATATTAAACATTTTTAACATTCCTAGAGTTCTAATTGAACTCTATGACTGTCTTCTATGGTTCAATAAATTTCCATAGACTGCTCCTCTTCCTCAATCTGATTCCGGAGCAAAAAGTTATGGCTCTTTGAAGTTAGCTGGGTGTTAAAATTTACTGCCAATATTTGTTCTGTAACTTCCTTATAAAATCTCAAGAAAATATTCACTGCTACGCAGTCCTTCAACGATCCATCTTGCCAAGAATTTCACACAGAAGGAGAGAACTAACCCATTACCAGAAACCCACCAAGGTTATACAATTATAGGGATTTAGTGTCCTCAATAGTATTTTTTCTTGCCCAACATTCCAACTTTAATCAATATTATCTCATCTGCATCACACGCATGTAGTTATCATGAGAGAACATTATAAAAATTCCATTTTAGAAATAAAATTAATTTCATAAGGAATTTGACTTTTCCCAAAATACGAAATTCTATTTCATAAATTTTCATCATTGTTGCAATAATAGAATGTAGTTTTTCTTATGAATTTCAGCAAGCATCATGTTGAATACCATTTTTCATGCAATGATTATATCTTGCACACAACCAACATATTGTCAGTATTTCATGTACATCATATTTTAATTGCAATATGTACAAAAACCTTATGCAGTGATCTTAGAATTTCCTAAACCTAGCAATCCAATCACAATTACCAAACAATTTATTAGATAGAATGACTCATCATTCAATGCCTATGTTAGTTCACAGTTAATAACAATATGTTCATTATTTCAATTTTCCGAACAAAAAAAATTATGTAGTCATTATTCCTGTGACTACTAGACTTGCAAATTTCTTGTTGCAATGTCTAACAGTTCCTGAAAATGTTCTCAACTCCATGAGTTAGCAACATTTCATCTATTAGTATAATTATTTCCATTCAAAACATATATACATGCACTCACAAAATGCATTCAACAAATGCATTTAAGTATACAATTCCATCATGTATGAGTGCAACTCTGTCACTTACAAGGCATGAGTGCAACTCTCAATGCATATCTATTCAATGCACCTTTGCATTGATTTTCATAATGATATTTATATAATTCATGTATCTCACTATTCATAAATTGGAAATCTGGCCAATGTCTTAACACATTCTCCACACACTTCCCATTGTATTCTCAATTACTTGGATGCCTTCCTTTTCGACCTGAACACTACACAAAGAATACAATTCTTTGGTGTTGATTAGTGTTAGAAAAATGGTTGAGTCCAAGTTTTATTTAAAGGTAGGAAGCTCATTGGGTATTTGTGTGGCACATAACCTTTCTATATCCATACCTTTCCATATCCAACCATGTCCTAATCTCATACATGACTAGCTTTCTTGGCATAATTCCTATAACAAATTCTCATATTTTATTTATTTGGTTATTATGTCATAACCAAATTAACATGACATACTACTATGTCAGTGTGTGCATTCAAAAGATAAAAAGATTTGATAACTACAACATGCCCTTAGCCTTTACCACACCTAGTGGTAACTTATTCATGTTAATGCACTTAAACAATACCATACTGTGTATTATAAAAATTCAATCTGGGGAAATTCTTACCTAAATTTCCCTTTGTCAATTATGCAACATAGTTTCAAAAGTGAAATACTTACCTGCATAGTTTCCATTAAATGAATTTGATGATACATGATTAACTGATGAAAGCGGAATCTCTCATGCCTCTTTATCAGTCCTATAATCAACGTTCCAACTTTCTGTTAATTCCTTCCGTATGTAGTAATATTATCAGCAACACTTGCAAACATGCAAGCATTCTCACTTTATGGTTGTCCCGACAAGCCATAACATACTTGTTGCTATATTAACTGCAACAACTTCTTTCTCTCTGTATCGCTTTTCCTTGTTTATCCTAGAAGTCATCAATTCTTCTAGATTTTTAATCTTCATGTGCTCTTCAATGTAACCACTGTGCATGATTATTTCTGACCTAAGCGCTTTCTAGCCAAATCACTCTTGGTTCCCTTTGTTTTTCCATCCAAATACTAAACTGATATTAACCTTCAGATTTGATTTATTTTCTGGATCCATCTATCCCAACTCATACTTGGATGAATTATAATTCCAATCATGTTTTCTTATAGACCTTGGATCTTCAACATCGACTTACTTTTCAGACTAAACTACTTCAACTCTTTCTTGACTGAATACTTTAGTATTTGAGTTTTCTTCCACTCTTCTCTTCTCCTTGCCAACTAGCCTCAAAATTGGCTTGCATAGCCAATCCTTATCATACTGTAAGGATGCACATATGCCTCCTTCTCTAGCTACATAGAAATAATTAAAAGTACTTAATACTACTTTTAATTTACCATCATAATTTCAAGTGATACGTCCACCCCCTGGAAATGTCACCTGTGGATATATGCCACTTGGTATGGATTCTTCTCAGGCACCATCTCCTTTTCATTCAAAACCATGCATAGAACCATTTCATTCTTCATGGTTCCTTACTAACTCTTTACAGAGATTCATTTCACTTTTAAGTCTTTTTGGCTTTGACATCTCCATGCTATTGTGGAAATATCTTCAATACCTTTGGAATGAATCCACAATCCTATATTATTCCTGCTTTCCCTCTTGGAGTGTTGTCTTTCATTCCCATTAGCTTGATATTTACCTCATGATTTCTTCTTCCATTATCCTAGGATTTTCATGGACTTGCAACTACACATTATGATGATATTAACTTTCAGCATTCCACTATTATTTGAATTCCTCTGATCCAACTCCTACATGACCCAATTATATTTCCAAACATGTTTTTTGAGTAGCCTTGGATAGTTAATACCAACTTCCTTCTCGAGGTACTTGATTTATCCTGTCCTTATCTGATCATATCAGCACATGTATTTTCTTGATAACTATTACTTTCTCATGTCTTGACCTATCTGATTTCAACCTACCTTGCATAATCCACTTCCATCATGCCATATTGATGCACCTATGCCTCAACCGACACTCCTTACTTATGTGCAGCTTCATTTCTTTACCCTTGAAGTGATGCCCTTCATACCATGCTTCCACTGCACACTTTGATAACCATAAGGGAAACATTAATCTATAATTTCATAGCTAATACCTAGATATGATGCACTCATTATCCATATATGCATTAGGCCTCTTTCTTTATCTGTTTACTATCACTCTGATAGTCAATTCCTTTTATAGTAGATATGACTCCAATGTATTCCTTAATATGTATATTGGTTTCTTTGGGAGTGAATGTAATTATACTATTTCATTCACTACATGATCTATTCCTTTTCCCATATTCCATTGAGCACTTGACTAACATGAGTGGACTTCCTATAGTGGCTTCCCAAGACTTTATGGCTGCACCCTGATTCATACCTTAACATTTTGTAGTCTTGTATTTTTTATCATCTTATGAACTTCTTGGTATGATAAGTAATCTTTACATTCTGTACATTATCATACATATGAGATCCAACTCGTTGTGAGGCTACAACCTCTATTTTGCAAGCTACAACTTGTTGAGAGCACTAACTCTATGTTTTCTCTAGCACCTACTAGAAGGAAGCACCAACTTCCTGATTTCTCTAGCACCCACTATAAGGAAGCACCAACTCCCTGGTTTCTCTAACACCCACTAGAAGGAAGCACCAACTCCCTAGTTTCTCTAGCACCCACTAGAAGGAAGAAACAACTCCCTGAGTGTTCCAGCACCAACTAGATGGAAGCACCAACTTCCAGTCACACAGGTACCAACCTGTAAAATAGAGAACAACAGTTCTCCCTTGCACCACCCTACCACCCTGGTTTCTCTGGCTGCAACCAGATGGAACCTACAACTCCCTCTGTTCAAGTACCCACTTGAACCTCTGAGGACAACAGTCCTCCCTAGCACCTCCCTACCACACTGAAATATAAAGTTTTCTATCTATAAATTTACCATAGTGATACAATATTTATCAATGGCTTATCGGTTTCATCACTGTTCTGCTACACTGCTCTTCTCTACCTGCATCAGTGTCTTCCTGCACCCCTTCCTTAAGCTTTATTTTCTTTTAGCTTTCATGCTCTGTGCACCATGTCCCTTCTATGCACCATTCCTCTTCTATGCATTTCAGCTGCTGCACTCTGCCTCCTTCTACATGCCTGAATGACTCTCAACAACTCCCAATCTCTTCTCTGTTCTGCATTTTTATTCTCTCTGTGCATCTTCTGGAAGCTCTCCCCATGTCGAATGCTCTGCCTGATCATCATTGAAAATATTCATATTCTCTGGTGGTTAAACCCATGCATCCATCATCACTGGGTGTTATGCCGAGATTCCTTAGCCTCTCCAGCAGTCGAGACTCTTCATCTTCTCTATCACAGTCGAGCTCATTCCCTCTGTTGTAGTTCCAGGCTCTAGTGGTCTTACATCTATCAATAGCCTCTATGAACAGTCTTCATGCCACTGGAAGATGCCTCGAGACTCTTCATCTTCTATGGTGATCACCCTGAAGTCTCTTCGAGTCCTCTGGTAGAAACCATCAGTCATTTCTAGCAGTTACACAGTGAGACTCCAAGAAAATGCATCAGCAACTGAATCACCAACCGTCCAAGAGTCATGATTCAGTTCTGCTAACTGAATCATAACTGATTGATTAACTGTGAAGAGCAACAATAGCCCTTCGATCATATTTCCAAGTATCCAACACCATTGGATTACAAGCACAGGGTCTCATGTTGATTTCACCATTTCACATTTTGACATTTCGGCATTCCTGTGGTGAAGAGTCTCGACTCTTCATGTTATGATCACCGAAAAGGAGCTTAACTTGGTGCTAGCTCCTCCCTCTCACATGACCACTGACGGTGACCGCAGCCTACAACAAAAGGTGTTTTCACATTTCAGCATTTTGGCATTTCAACATTCATGTGAAGAAGTGTCTCGACACTCCAAGTCGCAATCCCCGAAATGGAGCCAGATCAACGATCCAAAAGACTTCATAATCTGATCCCTTCTTTTCTTAATCGAATGACTCACGAGATTTCGATGTTTTTCCCTTCGAGTCATCGTGACTCCAACATTATAAAATTCATGATCACAAAATCTCCGAAGTGATCGGATGGTTCACATAACCCACTGAGATGGACGATTGATGGGATTTTGGAGTTTTTCCTTTCGAGTTTTCGAGACTCACAATAGTCCTTTTCGGTGTTTCGGAGTTCGAGACTTCATGATGGTGGATTTTCTGCTTGCTATGTAAAACCTTGAAATAGAAAGTTTCGATGTGACATAAACCTATTGACGTCACACATGGATTGACACGTACTGAATAGATGCCACGTGTCACTCTGATTCATGACTTACATGTGCCTGAAATGTTGAATCAACTTGACACTTGTCATTGCCTGATTGTGCCATGTGCCCTTAGTTGACATGGTTTGTTGATGTGCCTGTTTCGAGATTTTGGGGTTCACTACTTCAAAGGTTAAAGTTCCTTTGATATTTGATTTCCCGGTATATGAAACTTTGAAATGGAGTCTTTGTTGATGTGCCTGTTTTGGGATTTCGGGGTTCGCTACTTCAAAGGTTAAATTTCCTTTGATCTTTGATTTCCCAGTTTGCAAAACTCCAAAATGGAGTCTTTGTTGATGTGCCTGTTTCAGGATTTCAGTGTTTCACATTTTTCAACTTCGGGACTCCTGTGATGAAGAGTCTTGACTCTTGACTCCTCCAACTCCCAGTATCTGAAACTCCAAAATGGAGTTTAAGTCGTGGTTTCACATGTCACGATTTTCTGCTGTGAGTTTCTTCCTTGACTCCTGGAGTTTACGCTTCTGAATGGGATCCAATGATCACTTGTTGAACTTTCCATTTCCATTCCATTATCGCTACGTTGTTGGTCATGATCTTTGCCATCAATGAAAAACACGCATACTCTGCACTATCTCTTCTGATCTTATTGAGCTTGCTCTGCTGTGTCTTCCCAAAATAATTCTAGTGCCCGCCTGGCACATTCTTCTTTTACTTAAGCCATCGTCGTTGTTGTACTTTCCATCAATGAAAAGAATACGCTACCTGTAAAACATGCCAACAATCTCCCCCTTTGGCATTGATGGAAACAAAGGCACCCAGACTCTTTTCTCCCCCTTTGACATCAATTTTAAAGAGCACATGCTCCCCATGAGCTGTTGTAGTATTTTTAGGAGGTATCAGATATTAAACGAACACAAACTCCCCCTGATAGGATGGACTCTCTTATTTGAGGCCTGCAGAATATTTGTATCTAAACTAAAGTCTTCTCCTTCTGATTCTTGGACCTTTTCATCTTCAGCTTTCGCTGTATCCTCTGTAGAATACTCAAAATTTCTCACCTCTCTTACTGGGACTCCTTCATCAACATTTTCTTGTCATAACTGGATGACTCCCCCTGTCACTGTTCTCTCTCTGCTTCTGCCCCTTTGTTCCTAAAAGGTTAGATTTCCCTGACAAGGTCTTTCCTCTTGTTATCTCTATAGGATGTCATGTATATCATTTTGTAAAACAAAATGTTGTTGCTGAGGATGTTGTTGTTCTATTGAAACACTATGTAATTGTAGCTCATACTTTTCAAACAACCCTTGGATCTGTCCATTGATTCTCATCAATTTCTATTACTGCAAATTCATTTTTCTTCCATGATTCTTACAACCCAAGGCTTTTATGACCATATACATCACAAGAGAAAAACACTACAAACATTCTCACATTTGCCTTTCCTTTTTACAAATGGAGGACTTGTATCAGGTTTCTTAGGAGCAATGATTTCTACCTTGTTGAGTCCAATACCAGATTTGTCATTTGGTGATCTCTGACTATCCAAGATTTTATCCAGGGTCATGGAACTGTTCAAGAACTTGATTTGGGTGTTTGACTTCTCAACCTTCAAAACTTCTGCTTCCAGCTTATGACATGATTCTTCTCCTACTTCTTCCATGGGATAAATGCTAACTGAACATTCTTTTATTGTATTTGAATCTTCTTCTTTACTTGCAGGGGAGGATTCAATATCAACATTGTTGTTTGTCCTTATGCTTTTATCCACTGCTTGTCCTGAGTTTACAGACTTTATCTTACAGTCTTTGGAAAGGACCACCTCTTTACATCCTCTGTCACACATTTGACTTACATTGAGCAAATTATGTTTCATCCCATCTATAGGAAGATCATCCTGAGAATCTCCTTTTCCATTACTGAAACTCACCATCCCTTTATCCTTGTTTTTACAAGGTTCATCATTTTCAAGGATCACATTTCCTGTTTTGATTTTGCTTATAAGCAAAAGCCCATCCTTTTCTCCAGTCATGTGCTTGGAACATCTACTATCTATATTCCAGGGGTTCTTTTGTCTTTGAGCTGACAACACTAATCCACACTTATCACTTTCTTTCTTCTTCCAAACCTTGACTTTTTTAGCAGAGGAATTCAAATCTGATTTATAGTTCTTTAAGCGACAAGAAACAACTTTATGTCCATAGTTATGATAGATGTAGCATTTTGGTTCATTGATTAAAGAGTCAAAATGATTGTTATGCTTAACTTGTGTCCTTTTCCCATCCATCAAGTGATTTTCAATCTATGGAGGTTTTTTACTTGGGTGTCTCATTCGTTGTTGTGGTAGATATATATACCTTGAATGTCTTGCTTGCTCATATCTAAATTTTAAAGAACAATTTACAACTTTGTGACCAAAGTTAGAATAGAAAAAACAATATCCATAGAAAAATCCTTGGTACCTGGAAAATGGTTGTCTTCTTTGAGTAGGTAAATTTCTTCCATGCTGATGATTTCCTTGAGCAGGGAGTGCATTATTTCTTTGTTCTATAGATTCAGTCCTAGCACCTTTTTCTTTACTCCTTCTGGGCGGCTGATTATCTTCCTTTGTTTCTCCAGGTTTGTTGTTGTCATTGGTTGTAGATTTGACAAACTTGATGGGTTCTTTGTTTCTTGGCTGACTACTACTTGATACCTCTTCATAAACCAAACCAGTTTTCAGCTTTGGATTCCTTTGTTGATTCAAAATGGTGGCTAATCCTTTTGAGGCTTTGATACTTGAGATATTCTGATGATACAAGGCTTGAAACTTCTCCAACTCTTTCCTTGTTTTCACTACTTCTTCTTTCAGGGCTTCAGATCTTGCCTTCTTTTCTAATAACTGTTGTTTCAAAATGCCCTCTATTTTCTTTGCCTCTTCTAATTCCACTTTTAGCAGGGAAAAGTCTTCATCAGGTTTTTTAGTGCCTTTCTTGAATTGTATCAGCAATTGTTTTTGCTTTCTCTTCTTAAGTCTAAGTCTATCAATATCTTCCAAAGCGCTGATCATCTCTCTTTCCAAGTCAACCATAGCTTCTTCATCATTATCATCACCACCTGTGATTTTATTATCATAATCCTCTTTGGCCATAAGCATGAATTCATTTACCTTATATCTTCACAGGAAGAGTCACTATCGGTGTCTTCTGAGGAGTCATCATTGTTTACACATAAACTTTTCTTTCTATCAAATCTTTTGGATTTGTACTTCTCTTCACCTTCAGAGTTCTATGTTGGTAAATATTTAACAGACAACGAATGCTTTTCATTGATGGCAAGTACAACAGTGAAGTTGGCATGAACAAAAGAAGTTTGTAATCGATAGGAAAACAGAAGATAAGTTCAGGAAGGTTGAATCATGAATAGAGGAAGTTTGTAATCGACAGGCAAACAGAAGATAAGTTTAGGAAGGTCGAATGATCAAAGGTGAATGATCGAAGGCAAATGATCGAAGGCAACACAACATTGATCGAGTGATCGAAGACCCGTAAAGTTTGAGAAGAATCTATGATCGTTGGATTCCATTCAAAATTCCCGAAAGAACGAGGGTCGTCAGATCTAAATGTAGACAAGAAGAGATCATTGAAGAGGAGGATAGATCTCAACCGTTAGATCCAAGCGCAGGATCCGACCATCGTTGGATCAAGAAGAACCCACACATCCTTTAAGGTACACGGAGAAGCGGGCGTAATCACGATATGCAAAATCATGATGTAATCTGAGCCGTCAGATCAAGGTTTGATCTAGACTGTTGATTCCATTCCATGTCGGAGTTTCAGGGATCGAGAGTTGGAGATGTCAAAGTTTCTTAACATTAGGAATCCCGATATCATGATATGCGAAATCGCGATTTAATTTGAGCCATCAGATTAAGGTTGAATCTGGACCGTTGATTCTAGTCCATGTCGGAGTTTCGGGGATCGAGAGTTGGAGATGTCAAAGTTTATTAACATCAGGAATCCTGATATCGCGATATGCAAAATCGCGATTTAATCGCAGCCATTGAATCGAGATCAGATATGGACCATTGATCCAACCCCATGTCGGAGTTTCGTGAATCAGGACTTTGAAGTGACAAAACACTAGACATCAAGGATGTCGAAATTGTGATATGAAAAATCGTGATTTAATCATAGCCATTGAATAGAGATCAGATCTGAACCGTTGATCTAACTCCATATCAGAGTTTCACGAATCGCGACATGGAGAGGCAAATAACCCAATGCAACAAGAATGCCAAAATCGAGAAATCGCAATTCAACATAGCCATTGAATCAAGATCACATCTGGACCATCGAATCACAAGACATGTGGCAAGTGATCGAAATTTCACTGACTTGGGGTCAATGGAGCATAGTGTCGAAAATCACGAAATGAGAATTCGCGAAATCTCTTTTTGCATAGGCACTTGGTTATGACCATAGTCATATTGGGGAAGGAGCTAGTGCAGAAAAGTTCTTTATCGGAACATCGGAGATCACGAAATGAAGTGTAGAGACACTCAGCACAGGATTGCCGAAATGCCGAAACCAGATTTAAAGGCAATGTCAATAAAGTTCATCCAACGACGCAGATAAATTGGAATATGATCGGAAGGTTACTGTTCTCTCTCATAGTTAACCCCTCAGTTACGAATCTGTTAGTGAAACGGATTCATGATTGTGAATCTGTTGGTGTTTCAGTTGCTCGGACAATTATCTTTCTTTTGCCTAAGGAAATGCGAAGTGAAACCACCGTGGAGGTGTGTATAAAAGAAAATGAGACGGACTGTGTGTGGTTGGTTGTTCTGCATGAGAAAATAATGAAACTATAAGAAAAGGAAGATGAGATGATGTGAAATATGAGATTGAGCATATGTGCAGTGTGAGATGAAATGCAGAGCAGAATAACAGAACAAGTTGAAGAAGATAAGAATGACAGAACAAGTTGATGCAGAGCAGACCTGCTGAATAGACAGAGGAAGAGAAGAATAGAAGAATAGTTTGTAGAAGACCAGATTTACAGAACAAAGAAAGATTGGTAAGAATTGATTTATCTACATAGTTGACTACTTATTTATTCATTTATATTCTAGGGAGGTTGGGAGGTGCTCAGGAGGACTGTTGTCCTCAGAGGTTCAAGTGGGAGCTTGAACACAGGAAGTTGTAGCTTCCATCTGGTTGCAGCCAGAGAAACTAGGGTGGAAGGGTGGTGCAAGGGAGAACAAGTGTTCTTTGTTATACAGGTTGGAGCCTGTGTAACTGGAAGTTGGTGCTTCCATCCAGTTGGTGCTGGAACATATAGGGAGTTGGTGCTAGAGAAACCAAGGAGTTGGTGCTTCCTTCTAGTGGGTGCTAGAGAACCAGAGAGTTGGTGCTCTCAAACAAGTTGCAGCTTGTAAAACAAAGGTAGTAGCCTCACATTGAGTTGGTACTCAATTAAATATGATGTACAAAACTTAAAAGACTGCCTATC
>CBVK0101998986.1:0-10666 GCA_900067695.1 Picea abies
CAAGTGAAATCAAGGAAAATATAAGATCAACATTTTAATATTTTTTCTCGATATTATAAATTTTAATCGATATTATAAATTTTAATTATTATATTTGGTCACACCTAACATTATTTTATGAATTTAAAATGGGTACAAAATACTTTTAATTGCAACGTACTTACTGTAATGGATATTTTCCATGGTTGATTCAATATAATTTCAAACAATCCCAAACAATATATCAAATCAACTTGTGTTGGCATGACAAAGCTTCCACTAAAAGGACCAATATTTCCAAAATGATCCCCTTTCTTTATTGCACAATCTACACATATCATATAATCACAGTCTACAAATATCATACAATTATTTGATTCCACTTGACAGTCTACAATTATTAAAATTTGTTTATATTGATAATTGTGATTATGAAATACAAACACGTTTAGAAATATTGATTACTTTATTCAAAATTGTAATTATGAAACCCATAATGCGAACAAAAACAATCATAAAACATGATATATTACATTAAGATATTTAAATTCACTCATAACTATCTCTTATCTATCATAGTCCAAAAAAGGAATGTACTTGGTATAAATTAGTATGTTAAATTAAAGTTACTAAACTTTTAATCTAACCACTTAACCTTGCATTGGAAACTATAATTCTTTAAATTTTTTTGCATAGAGAACTATAATTATCAAATATAGGTCTACACCTTTGGAAATTATGATTGATTGAATGATATTTCTATGGTTTTATTGAAGTGAGTCATATAATTGAAATGGATAAAAATTAAAGAAAGAAGAATTGTTCTAGTGCATTGATTTTTGTGGCATGTAGTCTAGCTATTTTCTCATACAAGATATGCTATGTGTGAAATATGCCTAAAAATCATCAAGTAGTTGCATTGATTTCAACTATGATATAATGCAAAACAATAGGGTGAGTTGCTTTCAGTAATAATCTATTGAAAAATGGTTCATTGCATTGATTTTATAAATGAAATAGAGAAAATTGCTTCCATGTATCGACTTCAACAACAAGATAGTGCAAAAAAAATTCAAAATGCATATTATAATGTTGTGAAAGTGATTCTATATTATAAGTTAAAGTCCATTATTTTGATGTGATTTCTTTATTAATATTTCTGTATTTGTTATTATTGATCATTTTTTTTGTTGTAACGTTAAGATATATAAAATGTATTGATATATACAATGCATTAAAAGAAAAAGCATGCAACAAAATATAAAGAGAATTATGAAGAACATATGAGGGGTTAGGCAAAGAGAGTATTGATATTGGAAAGCTAAAGAGGGAGGGTATGGTATTCATTGCAATATATTGAGTTAATGGTTTGAATGGTCTCCGAAATCAATTTCTTTTAGCATATGATCGATATGAAAATATGGGAAAGATAAAAAATGTGTATAAAAAAAGAACTGGAGAATAAAGATTAAAATTCATCACTATGTAATTTATTTGTTATTTATTATATGCATTTATTATTCACATTCTTAATCATTGAACATTATTACTTTATTATTGATGTAACTTTTGAATGGAAACCTTGATGGTGCACTCTAGATTATAGATGATATTTATTCAATTTCAAATCATTAAATTGATCTAAAACATATCCATATACAGAGTGATGATTATCTAAAATTTTGATGCAAACATCTACCTACTACTAGAACCAAATCCATAGAAACTCTAGATCTATCAAGATTTTACACTTATGATGTTTTTGCATAAAGATATTTGATCCCTCCATATAATAAATTTAAAGTTAAAATAGATCTAAACATAATTGAGTATTAGTGGAGTATAATTTCTTTTAAAAATATATATAAAAAAAAATTACGCCTAATTTTTTTTATATTCAAATGGAAAGAAAAACACTTAATTTCTACTTATTTATTATTTAATAAAATTAATACAAAATATTTCATATTAATCCTTTTTTAATATACAATTCTCCCTAACTCTTATGACTTGTGGAAAGTTAAAACTATAGGGAAGAAATGTCACCATAGAAAAGCATATCCAAAGAAAATATCATTACAACATCTTCATTAATATACTATTGAAAAACATATCCAAAGAAAATATCATTACAACATCTTCATTACTATACTATTGGAAGCTTTTTTAACATATTAACATCTTCATTAACATATCAAGTGAAAGCAAGGATAATATAAGATCAACATTTTAACATTTTTCCTTGGTATTATAAATTTTAATTGTTTGGTCACACCTAACATTCTTCTATAAATTTAAAATGGGTACAAAATACTTTTAATTGCAACGTACTTACTGTGATGGATATTTTCCATGGTTGATTCAATATTATTTCAACAATCCCAAACAATATATCAAATCGACTTATGTTGGCATGACAAAGCTCTGACTAAAAAGACCATTTTTTCCAAAATGATCCCCTTCCTTTATTGCACAATCTACACATATCATATAACCACAATCTACAAATATCATACAATTATTTGATTCCACTGGACAGTCTACATATATCATACACATCATTATAGTAAATCCCAGATATCATACAAATCATTACAGTAAATCTCACACAATGGTGTCAAGGGGTGGAGACACCTCACAAAGTGAATGTGATACTTGGGAAGTTGCATACGACACTTGTGACAATCAATGTGAAACTTACCAAGGTGCATATGTCACTTTGTGACACTTTGCGACACTTGTGACACTTAGTGTGCGTAACTCAAGTGTGACATTTTGATGTGTAACAGATTCCCTCTAAAGTGTGAGGTAAAAAGAGAAAATTATGGACGAAACACTTTACAAATTATTCAAAGCAAGGGTGTTGGAGTGGGAGAACCTGGCAGAAGATGAAAAAATCATCAAACAATATTAATATATGTTTCATTTCCGAGGATCTATTCTCGAAATATGATATGAATCAAAGCACTACCACCAACCAACACATTGTGGAACCATGAAAACACTGACTAAGGATATGGCCACCAAATATACAATGTGGATCCATACCTCCATGACATGAACCAATCACAGCAACGAAAAATACACAATGGAGCTACAATATGACAAAAAACAGCTTCGACTCAATACAAAGTGGATATATATGACAACATATATATCAACATGCTCAAATGATTTCATTTGCAGATTGCGAAAAACATATAACATAGTGAATGCTCAACCTAGGGTCTTCATCCCAATCCCAATGTGGTACAGATCTAGTCATGTGAATAGATGATTTGATGTCGAACATGGTAGAAACCACTTGATTACTCATCATTGAGGTAAATTGTTAACAAGTGTGATGGAAATTACTAATGATGTCAATGACTCCCAAGGTATCCTAGTATGTTCCAGTGAATGTGAATAAATGAGTTGAGGTCGAACATTCATGGAATCATCCAATCAAAGGTCAATGATGCAAACCTATTGTCAGAAGTGAGGAGGCCTTCCATTGAGGCATGCAAGTCCCAAGGTACTAATTGGTTTCTAAGTCTAATTCATAGATGATGTGTTGAATTCGATAGGAAAATACTTGTCGAAGGAGGGCCTTGATGTATCCCCAATAATCGACACGAAACTGCCACAAGAAAGTGATGTAAGATGGTGAATCAAATGAGTATGAACTGACAAATGAAATGGAAATTGGTAATACTGCAAATGGATGGTTTGGTGTGAAACTTACCTTGAACATGATGAGCCACGAAAACTGACTTGGCAGCATTGACTCAACAAGTACCAAGATTATAATATGACGACAATAAGAGAACTCTTCGACTGGACAAAAAAGTATGGGGACACATGGAATTGGTATGACATAGCAACAAACAAATTAACTAACCATAATATGAGATGAAAACAGGTTCCATGTTCAAGGGTGACAATAGATTCCATCAAAGATTCCTAAAACCTTGACCCACTTCTTTCAATTTCCCCCCTTTCCAGATAGATGAGTACCCCTTTCCTTTTTAACGAGCTTGAGGAGGATAACAGATGCTCAGTATAGATCATCCTTCAGATGATTCCCTCGACATATGTTTAATGAAGAAAAAAAAGGAGGGGTTCGTTCCCATATGGGTCCTCATATTGGACTCAAATACGTCCTTCGATGCATAGTTTTACTAGCCCAAAGAAGGTAAAATCAATGGTTTTTCATGTTTAGAGAGTTTGAAAAACACTAAAAGGAAACTCCCAGATGGAATTTTTTGTAAGTTTAGTCTCCCAAGCCTAAAAAGTATAAAATAATACTTAGGATAACTCTCCTATCCATATGATTAGGGTATTCCTTTTTCGTAAATTAGTCCGATGAGATAGAAAAAGAGATAAACTATTGCTCAACATACGTGCTCTCTAATTCACTTTAACGAGTGTGAAAGAGAACAAGATTGCTCAGAAATATTTTCATGTTTAGAGAGTCTGAAAAGAGCTTAAAGGAAACTCTAGGGGGTTCCTTTTTCATATAACCTTTATGAGTCTAAAAAAGTGATAAAATTATACTCGATCACATTTTCATGTATTTACGAGCATGCGAAATAACAAAGAATAAGCTCATAATTGATTTCATTTTTACACAATCTTGAAACACAATTAAACTATTCTTGTAATTTCCCAACGTAATTTCCAAAGGTTTTGAGGGATACCCATGCATGGTTGGTACTCTATCCTCAGCTTGAGAAGCTAGCAGCTTAACTCCATAATGATAATCAAATGCTAGAGACATGCCCCCAAGCTTCATTTCATTCGCGGACTTTGAGGTTGTCAAAAAGTTTTGTAGCAGATGGAGAAAAAGGATAATGGTGGATGAAATGAAGGTTCTTCTATGAGTTATAACGAAATACTTGACTCAATATTTGCAAGATTTAGAGAAAATACCTGAATTGATAGGAGAGGTGACTGTTTCATTTTTTAACGAGCTTGACACAAGAAAATAACTATGATCATAGCTCTAGGTTCAATCCTTAGATTTTTGTTTCATTTTTTAATGAGCTTTCTTAAGAGAGAAAAAATATGCTCAAAACCTCTATTTCATTTTTTAATGAGTTTGTTGTATAGAAGTGAAATTATGCGCATAACCTTCCCTTGATCATGGCTTCGAAGAGGAAAATTCTCTGGAAGGAATACATGTCAAGGGACAAACATCATTCATGGCTTCGAGGATATCTTCACTAGATGGCGGAAAAACATTTCGAAAGGAATATAGGTCAACGACCTCGATAAGGGTAGGGAGATCTAGTTCTAATATCCATATAGAATATATGACCTTATTAAAAATATTTATGTGGTTGCATTTTTCATTATTGATCAGAATGACCACAGTATTTTCAATAGTCTGTCGATGTTTCAGATCCAAATCAGGATCCATCTTCAGGACATTGAGCCTGGGTTCAAATGATGAGAAGAGTTGGTTGAGGTGAAATCTAAGTGTCAGCTAGGTTATTTGGTAAAATTCTTTATTAGTCTGATTAAGTTTTATTAGGGTTTTTTATTAGGTTTAAAGTTTATTTTAATTTATTATTAAATCAATGTTTATTAAATTAGTTTTAATTAAATGGAATCTATGTAATTAGTAGGGTTTATATTTAGGTGTTAAGTAGATTATTGAGTTATTTTAGGGTTTGTTTATTATTGTTATTTAAGGTTTCGATGTTTCTTGAATTTTTTTTTATTAATTAAGGATTAAAACTTAGTTATTATAAAATTATAGGTCTAAAGATAATACAAGGTTTTTAATCTTGAGCTAGGTTAGTTTTAATTTTTATTATTTAAGATTTTGAGCGTGTAAATTCTTAATTCTATGAATATTCTCTCATGAGAAAATTTATTTTAAAAAGTGTTTTATATTCGGGAGTGATTTCTAATTAGGTGGGGTTATTGATAAAATTGGTTTTAATGAATTAATCTTAATATTGGGATAATAATTATCAAATATTATTAGTGTTTATTATGAATCAAGGGGAGCCAGTTTTCACTTAGTTCTAACCCACTGTCTTTGTTCAGGTTGCTAGGATGTTTACAGATTTCAATGGCTTCTCTAATACATCGTTTAAAGAGGTGATTTTCTTTGGCGAGGATTTGGGTGTCTTCAAGGCGGATATGGTGTCTTGTTTTAAGGGAGTGTTCAACTAGGGTAGAGGTGTGAATGCGTTCATTCTTAATGTCAGCTCCATGTTCTTTTATCCTGATCTAGAAGGAGAGACTAGTTTCACTGATGTATCATTTTCCGCATGAACACTCTATTTTGTAGATTCCTTTACCTTTGTGAGGGTCGATTTTGTCTTTTACGGATCTCATATTATGTTTGATGGTTTCAAGTGGTTTGAAGGAGGTATTAATATATTTTTTGTTGAGGACTCTTGCAATCCTATCGGTCACTCCTTGGATGTAAGGGAGGTAGGCATCTCTATTAGGGTTCTGGTCTTTTAGGACGATGGGCTTATCACGGGTTTCTTTTAGGGCTCTATTTATTGCATTCTTAATGTCTTTGTGTTTATAACCTATGTTTTTAAAAGTCTTGGTAAGGTGATCTGTTAATTTATATAGGTGTGCTTCATCGAAGATTCTTATGGCTCTAGTGGCTAGTTTTTAGGACACCTAGTTTCTGGTTGGGGTGGTGATGGGAGTTTGCGTGGAGATAGTTCTCGGTGTGAGTATTTTTTCTATACACCACATGTCCTAGATCCCCATTACTTTTCCTCTTGATAAGAACATCTAGAAAGGGGATGCTATCATTCTCTTCAAGTTCCATTGTGAATTTTATTTCTTTGGATATGTTGTTTAGGTATTGAAATAAATTTTTTTATATGACCTTGTCAACTACCAGATCTAAGTAAGGACAAGGGAGATATTCCCTCTTGTTCGGAGTTGAACGCATGGGACATGTCGTTACATAATTGACCTGTAACAGGGTGGATATCACTGACATGTATGGACCATTCAGGGAAGGTGGATGGTTGACTATAAGATGAGGGTCAATCAATGAAATATGGTTGATCATTATTATGTTTCCATTTTGAGGGAAAGATATCACTCGAAAGAGAGTGGACACGAAATCTCTCATAACATAGAAATAGTCTCTTCCTAGGAGAAGGTTAAAATTGAAGGGGTTGTGAAATACCATAACATCGACGCAGACCATTTTTCCTCCCAAAATAACCAAAAACTAAGGAAGGATCCCTAAAGGTCGACTAACTCTTCTGTCAAAGGTCAACAGATTCTGAGTCGTAGGTGCAAGCTGTGGGGAACCAAAATATTGCCAAGAATTCATGGATAAGACGCTAACAGAAGCACCTTCGTCTATTATAGTGTTAGGAATATCCATATCACAAACTTGCACAGTGATTTGGAAAGGCACATCATAAGGAAGATGTGGTTCTATCAAATGATTCCAATCAATAGAAATCATCTGAGTGCTTAAAGGGGGCGCCATCGAGACAGGTGGAGTTCCCCCTTGTCCAGGTGAATCAATATTAATGAAGTAGACCTGGGTGACATATTCACTCTTTGAATGAAGAGTGGGATCAGTCGATGATGGACTCAGAGTGACCACTTGGGTTGCACTCCTTAAGGGACAAGTGGGATGGATTGATGATGGACTCAAATCGACCACTTCGGGCTCACTCTTTAGATGAAGAGTGGGGCTAACCAATGATGGAACTGGATAAACTACTTGGGTTACTGGTTCAACTAAGGATGAAACCATATTGACCACCTGATCAACCAAATTGACCAGGGATGGAACCATATTGACTAGTCCATAAAATAACGACGGGTTGGAAGAGATCGTATGATAGCCAGTGGAATTTGAAGCTTTTACAAAAAGATAATAAGCCTCATCCATATGAGGGAAAATGTCAGAGTGATGATCCCCTTCATATAAAATATAAGGAAATTTGACGGTTCTATTCTTCTTATCAACCTTAATGTCAGTAGTTGACGAGGTGTCACCAGCATGTCCAACAGGGGCAGATGACATGGAAGACCACATTTCTAAGAACTTGGGGAGACCAGGGAAACCCCTTAGAAAGTGGTCATCCTTACAAAGCCTGCAAGGGAATTTGGGTTTAGGATTCTTCATTTTAGACTTGTTGACTTTATCAACACTCCCAGTATGATTACAAATAGGTGGTTTCTTCGATCCAATATGACCTGACATGGTTGGAGGATTGGTCTCTTTATGATTCTTCTTCTTCTTCTCCTTCTATTTCTTCTTCTTCTTATCAGCCTAGCTGTTATCACTAAAATTTCGTCCGCAAATGGTTACAAGAATTCATCATTGTCAAATAGTTATGAGGTCACCCATGGACCAAAATTACCACAAAAGCATTTCAAAGGGGTCAAAAACTATACAACCTGTGACAAAATTAAACTGCAGTATGACTACACAGGGTGCGCGTGCACATGCGCGAAATAGAAACGCAGGAAAAGCGCACATGCGCCCGATGTGCGACTGTGGTCGCTAAAATCCACGCACATCGGAGAATGGTGCATTTATGAGAGTGGTTGGCCTCCCACCCACTTCTGTTTCAACTTCCAAGTTGATTTGACACTCAAATCTAGACTGGATCTAACTTGGTGGCTGGTCAAAGACCTAAAAATGCCCTAATTAGCCTCTTTCCACACTACAAGATGGTTGCACAATACCTCAAAGAGGTGCTATAAAAAGGCCATGGGTGCACTTCATTTTTTAAGGAATTCAATAAAAAAGTTATGATGCTACTATTCTCTCAAGGAATCCTCTATTCTCACCAAGAGTATACTAGCACCATTACATTGGGCAATCCATATCACCCCTTGAGTGGATTAGCAAAGAATTCTTTCACCATTTTCATTCAAAGTTGTAAGAAGAGATTATTTGTGGGGGTCCAAGAGCCCTCCCTTAGAGGAAGAAGGGACTCATAGTCCTCTTTCTTCTTGGTGTTTTCTTTCACTGATATAAAACTTACCATTGGTGACATGGGTCTTATTGTTTATTTTGTCCTTATCTCCCTATGCTCATTAGTTTAGTTGTTATTTTATTTCTTAGTTTTTCTTTTATATTTTTTTCTCTAACCCTTTTCCTTATAGCTGTGATGCTTAGCAAACCCAACTAAGCTTGCAAGCACCTCTGTTTTTCTCACTAAGGTGACAAAAGAGGCGCAACATATTGGTAACTCTGCTAGGGAAAGGTATCAATTTCCTACCCCATTTGGGGTTTTATAGCTCTTCTTTTGGTTTATTTAACCTGTAGGTGCATTAACCGACCCAATTCAACCTGAAAAACATCCAATTCCAAGTTGAATTGAGAGAATTCCATCCGGAATTTTCTTTCACGGCTGTGTGTCAGTTGTGCGTGGGTTTTTTGGCTCACAGACACACATCGTGCACACATGCACCTAAGTCACAGTTCTGTTTTGCGCACCTGTGCCCATAAGCTCATTTCAATCTACTCACAGGCGCTCAATGTGCCTCTGTCGACTCTGTCACCCACGCACCTGTGCAAAAAACTACACATTGTAAGGTTTTTTGTGATTTGGGTAAGGTCCCTAGCCTTCTTAAAAGTGATTTAATGCATGTTTTAAGCTGCACCACACTTAGTTCCCTCTTCATATAAAGGGATTAGTCAAAACACATAGGCACTTAGGGGGTTTAAAATCATTATTTCCTCTTTTGCATTCATTTTGCCACATGGATGGCTTGCTTTGACTAAAAAGTATAAGTTGGAAATCATTTGTAATCACATCAAATTTGCATTGGGACTAGAAGTTGGATAACAATCGCTTAGTATGCTCTTCTCTCGTGCTTCCAAGCGACCTTGAGAATCAGAAAAAGATTGTGGGACAATTTCATCTCCCTTAAGAAGATTAAAACCTTTAGGAGAGGACAACAACCCCTCTTGGGACTCCTCTTAGTTTATTTTTCAAACACATCTTAAGATTTTAACGGGCCCATACATGCCCACATGCTACAAAGATAGGATAGTGTTGAAATTTACTTTATTAGATTAAATCACTAGGGAAGTTTAAAGGTTTTGTAACGGTCCCATACATGCCCACATGATCACAATCTAGGATAGTTTCAAAGCTTTTCTTGGATTAAATCACAAAAGGGAGTTAAAGGAAGAGTAAAGGACCCACATGTCCACATGTTAGTTTCCTAGGGACTTTTGAATTACGCAAGGTTGTACCAAAGGCACTTAGTTAATTAGGTAATCAACACTTGTAAGGACCAAGCAAAGTCCACATGCAACAAGGTGACACCTAATTCATTAAAACGTTGGCACACTTTCACTCATTCACACACAAAAGTCACTTATCACTCACATAGTTTTCTTCTCGAAAATGTTGAGGTCAAAGTAAGTTTCCTCCAAAGGGATTCCGAAACACCCCACCCTTTTCTTGACGAAACTATCCACTCCCATTTAATTTCAACGAGGTTGGTTCACACCCCCAACATCTCAAACAACCACATCTAAAATTTTTCTAAAAACTCACTAATTTTTCCTCCACAGGAGGTGCCAAAAGAATTTTTTTAGTCTAGGTAGGATTTTGGGGATAGGCATCCAACTAACTCCCCATTATCTGGTTCTCACATTGTCAAAATAATAGAAGTTGTCAAATAGGGAATTGAAAATACTCCAAGTCAAGTGTTCCTAACACCATAAGGTAGGGAG
>CBVK0101998987.1:0-11340 GCA_900067695.1 Picea abies
TATATATATATATATTGTGTAAAGTTCAAGATTTGCACCAAAGGCTCCTGTTTATTTTCTCTCATCACATTTTGCACACATCCACTCAGCTAGTCGGACATCATAGGGGACCGACATAACACCCGTCATTCCAGACGCTTACTAAACCTCTCTCCTATTTTAGGGGGAGTTCCTGGTATTGCCAACTCATCGACAACACCTTCACACACTCCTGTGAGTGCCACTGTCTTAGGATCAGCCTTGCTTGGCTCCACATTACTTGGGTCCACTTCCCAAGTCCCTTCGTCCACTCGCTCTCCTCTACACAGAAGCAGAGGGCCAACTTCCTCTCAAGGGGGAAGTACCAACCCACTTAGCCCCCCTCAAGGGTTAGATTCACAACACACTCACACTATGGCTGGAGATAATCCTCCCCCCCCACTACAGATGCCATATTTGGCCTCTCTTAACATACCAGATCTAAGAAAACTCACAAATGATCCTATATTACATGACCCCACATGGCCTGCAATTCCTACCAAACTACCTTCAGACATCCCCAAGTTTGAAGGAAAGGCAGGAGATGACCCTGCCAACCATGTCATGAATTTCCACCTCTAGTGCTCTTCCAATAGCATTATGGATGATTCCATCAGACTACGATTATTTCAACGTGCACTCACTGGCCCATCAGTGATCCGTAGGATCTTTTAATGACTATGGTTGAGTTTTAAATTGCATGTGTTACGTAACCCTTTTAAGAAGCTTAATGAAAGAATGAGGAAAAGAGAGGAATTATGACAACCATATACACAAATGAAGATTTGAAATGAAGTAATAAACAACAAACCATAACAAGAGGATTGATAACGAAGTTCGGCACAACGTTGCCTACGTCTCCGGGCCTTTGTCTCTGTGGGAGAGGCTTCTTTATTTCTGTTCAAAAGATCAAAAGTACATCGCAACAGTGCCAATTGGCTACAATACTGATCTGGTCATGTTCTTCCAGATCTCTAGAACCTAGCAAAGAAAACGACACACAAAAAGGATGGCCGGAACTCCCAAAAATGGCTCGCAAGCGTCTGCTCCTCAATAGCTTCCCTGCATAAAAATGGCGTTGGCTTGGCTTCCCTTCAGCATAACTCTGCTTTGAATGTTTTTCCCATGGCCTCAAATAGGCCTGGTTTATATAGATCTAAAGTTGGTTATCCATCCCCAACTTCCTCCCAAAATTTGGGCTCCAAAAATGCCCAATATCTTCCAAAAATGGAGAAAATCCATTAATATAGGCATAATATCAAATAAAAATCAGAACTATATAAAAAAAAAACCCACTTTTGTATAATTTTGGGCGCAACACCTTTTGGCGCGTGCTCCTGGTCATATGGGAGGTGGCCATGTGGCCGGGCGCTCCTCCTGTTGCGCGTTGGCCCCCCTGTCCAGGCTGGCTCCTGGCCATCGAGCATGTGGATAGAACCGCGGGCTAACAAACTTAACCACGTACCCAAATTTGGTGAATGGACCCCTCCGTTTCGCTGGTGGTTATATGTTGGCGCCGAAGTCCGAGGGCTAGGCCCTATCCCATACTCCACGCAAGTTAAACCGTGGTCGTGGTCATGTGGCAATGGCATTTAAACCGTGGGTTGGGGCTAAGCCCCAGCCCTTTCCACCTCCAACCGAACCTTGTATTAAATTCAAATATATTTTTTACCATATAATTAATAAGCACCAATAGTGGCCCGGGTGGTTAGCCCGGTCCTGCCAGTCCACAGCTCAGAGGAGAGATCGAGGGTTCGACCCCGGTAGAGTCCATAGATTTTTCACAACCATCGAGCCAACCACAGGGTGCCACGTGGCAGCCCATGACTGGGCCACGTGCCACCTCTCCAACTAATAAAAAAAATCCACCTGTCAATCTTTGATTTGTCCATGTGCCTGCCACATACTCTTCCACCTGTCACTGTACCTGTCCAGTCAACTTGCTGACATCATCCATGCCACGTCAACCTATGACATGTGTCACCCTTACAGTGGTGACATGTGTCACCCTATGACTGGTCCAATTGTACTTGTCGTACTCCCTGTCATGTGCCACATGTCATCACTAGAAGATGCCACATCATTTGTACGACCTGTACAGTCAGCCTACCACGTGGCACTGTACGGACTGTACAATCATCCACTTTTTTTGCCTGTTTGGGTTTTCAGACAGAATGTGATATCTTTCACATATGAAGCTCATTTGATGAAGTAAATATATTGCTGAAATTAGGAAGACGAGATGGACGCAATGGAACTGGTTTCGTCGGATTCCGAGCACTTTCATTTTTGAGCCTTTTTTAGCCCTGTCAGGCTTCTGGATCCGATTATGGATCAATCAGCCAAATGGTATGTAGACGAAAAATGGGGGTCCCATGCGACTTTTGAGTCCTTGGACAAAGTCTTTTTGACCTTCTTCCAATTACCAATCTACCACGGCAATGGTCTTGAACTACTCTCTAATTTCAAACAAACCTCAGCCATAGATATCGCTGATCACATTCACGAGTGGTGTAGACGACGTAGTTTGTGCAAAGTTGAAACCACCAAACAACAATGTCTTGACTGGTTTCTCAGATCACTTGTCTCTCTCCTCGGTAAATATGTAGCTTCCACCTTCCCTCAATCCGAAGAGGAAGCCATCAATAAGGCTCAACAATACGACCTCATATATTCACAATCAGGGTACTTATACATGGTACTTCCTGATCTCCCCAAACCCATGCCATTTGGTCAAGACAAACCCGGGATGTCTCACTCAACAGATGGATTGATTGGTAATACTACACACCATAGTCATCAACCCCAACCACCACCAATGTATGGCACACCTCAATATCTGTCGGCATATGGGGGAACCTCTTATTACCCTCCACTGACTTATCAAAAACCATACCCTATTTCTATTCCTCCACCCATTAGTGGGCCACCTCCAGCACCCCCAATACACCCACCTATCCAAACAAGTTCTAGTACCCCCTCTACCTCAGCTTATACTTTAAGTACTAGCGAAAGCCCCACGCCTTCCTACGTACCTTACGGATCACAACTCCCACATAATCCATTTCATTTTTTGGTCCTCCACAACCCATGGCACCCCCACACCCTCATGATAGGGTCAATTTTGTTCAACCTTCTCCCATTCAGGAATATCAAAATTTCGAACAACTGAATATGGAAAATCCGACCCAGCCGTCGAATAATGCCAAAAATAAAGGAAGAAACCAAAACAATGAAAATCTAGGGCCAGGCGGGAATGACCCCCACAACCATCCCATTGGGGGCAACCAATACCAAGACCCCCAAGGGGGCATCATTACCAATATACGACGCCAAGGGAAGAACAAAAAATTTTGAACTAACTTTCCTTGCGCTATATGTAATGAGTATGGACATTATACTCATCATTGCCCCCAAATTCCTGACCTCCAATAGATGAGAGCATCCATGCACTCACAGGGCCCTCCGACACCATCTACCACTTAGCAGGCCCCACAATAGTATTTGCAACCACTGCATCCAACTGTTTTTCAAAATTCCATTCCATACCAAGGTGTGATGAACACCCAACAAGTGATCAACCCTGCCCCACCACAAATGGGGCAATATGAAACCACAGGTGCCACTCAACCTAGGAATTTGGTTGATCGCAGTGTCCTCCTCACTAGTGAAGAAATTCTTCTGCAAACCCACAGTTTTCAATATGGTATGCCTCTTGAGTCTACCCCAACCACCTCAGAAACACATCTAGCTACTACAAGACAACCATTGATGATTCCACGTTCTAATGTGGAACCCATTCCTCGCATACCACGTATGCATTTATGACAGAATGTACATAACCCTGATGCTAGGGATGCTCATAATTATAGTCTGGTTGATGAATTAGCCCAGTCTCCTGCAGCCATATCTGTGTTGGAGGTCCTCCAAACTTGTCCATCATAGAGAAAATCCTTGCTTTTTTCCTTGGGGGAAATTGACATAGCTGATCACATTTGATTTAGATAATGGAGAACCATGTCTTCCCACCCAAGTAGCCTTCAAGATACCAGTTAAGATCTGGAACACCACAGTTTATCAGTGTATCATCGATGAAGGTGCATCCACCTACATCATGTCTAAAGACGTATGGCAGAAAATTGGCTCCCCTAAGCTAGTACCCTCTACCATCACCCTTCGAGCTTATGACGGTCGACCAACATCTTCCACAGGTCTTTGTCAAAATGTCCCCATATAACTTGGGGGCAAAACCATCCTCATTGACATTGAATTTATCGATGCCCAACTTGATTACAATATCTTGTTCGGACGCAACTACATGTATGCTATGAAGGCGATCGCCTCTTCTGTGTTTCGTACAATGATGTTCCCCCATAATGGGAAGATCGTCACCATCGACCAAATTACACATTACGAGCCTAACCATTCCACCAACATTGATAACATCCTCCCCCTGGTTCATATTAGCTCGAATGATTTTCCAGTTGCCAACATTGGCCCTGGATTATTCCAAGACCCATCATTGTTAGGAACTTACCATGGTGCACCACCGCTCCTTCATCCTTCCAATCAGGTATGCGTCGTATCATCCAAAAGAACTGACACAGAGGATACCCTTCCTCCTAGGGAGGCTTCTATCATATCTGACGTCCCACTAGTCGCAGAGCTCCCCCCTCATGAGCCTCCTATGAACTCGTCAACTCCACTAATTCACCTCTCCCCAAGGCCATATCCCAGTTTAGGAAACAGTTCCCCAAGCCATTACTCAAATCCCCTTCTTCTACCCTCCACCTGGTGTACAAGCTTTCCAAGTAGCCGCAACGCTTACTCTCCCTAATATGGTGTTAGAAATTCCAGTTTGGTCTTTACATCCACCAGAGATGGTCCCTCAACCATACCTTCGCCCCTAAATAGAAGGAATCCCAATGATGGTTACCATACTCACTCCCACCATACCCGCTACACCCCCACTCACTACCCTCCCTACCATAGCTAGGGGCAGGCGAAACAAGAAGGAGCCCACAGCTCCACTCCCCCCATGCATCCAAGCTCCTTGCACTCTATGTGAGAAGGATGGACACCCAACCAAAAAATGCCCATCTCTACCTGAGTTACGTAACCTAATACCACTCAATCAAACACCATCACCGCTCTCCACTATAGCAAGTACTGCCGCTACCTCCCCTAACTCTAGTAGCATAGGGATACAAACCAAATTCGCTTGCACCATATGTTCAAAATATGGCCATTATACACACCATTGTCCATCTATCCCATACGTCCGCCACACATTAGCCATAGAATGCCACACATATCTTTCTGAGTTTCCTCCGACACTCCCTACCAATGCTCCTATGAATGTGATTCATTATATTTCTTCATCAATCCTCAAGCAAAGAGGAGGTACATGTCCTCCCACCAAACTACCACCCAATCACCCGTAGTGTCAGTGAAACTGAGAAGGCATTATCGACCCACTGTCGATATCTAATCCCTTTTCCCCACTTTCATTTTTTTGTACAGGAGCCCATGAGCTCCGTTTTTTGAACCACCTTCGACCACTTACACAGAAATTTTCCTCGGGTTATCATTTTCCATTTTTCCTGGTGGAGCATATTTTCATGACACACTCAGGTACGCCTGCTCATGTTCAAAATTATCAAATAATTGTCCCATGTCCTTTATTCTCTTTAGATATTGTTCAAGTCAGGTATTTGGTTTTCATGTGTGCAAGCACTTGGTCATCATACATCAATGCAACCCCTTCAAGTATATAATCAGCATTGGCATGTAATCATTCCCTCTGAATCTCAATTGCATCTCCAATCACACCCTCTGATATTTTCCTCTAGGATCCCCATCTCTGACTCTGCAGTACCAACACCTCCATTGCATCTTCGGTACTGTCACATGGTAGCACTCTCCCCCACATGAGTTGTCCCATTCATAGCATCATTTTTCACTTTGAAACTCATTCTTTTCTTCAACCCTTTAGGGATGGGAGTCCCGATAGTCTTACATCATGTCGCGAATCAACCACATACTCCTTCTCCTCATTTTGCTAGCTTTCCCACTAGACTCCCAGATTATCTCTCCAAGGTTCTATTTTGACTGCACCTCCGTAGTATCATGAAAACTCCATTTCATTCACAATCAGTTTGCCCCTCTGCAAATTTCCCTTCATTTCATCTACCTCATATAGAAACCCACCCATGGGGCCCCCACCCTCCACCAGTTCTCCAAGCAAATTGCGCTCTCACTGGCCCAACCATATTACATTGGGGCACCCGTTTCTGTATTTGTACAATCATCCCAAATTATTCTGTATTTATTTGGTACATTGTAAAAAGCCTTTGTTTCCAGCATTTACATCTCCTTTTGTTGCCACCTTTGACGACCTTCTTCCCTTTTTTGGCAAACGCAACCCATGTCGCCCTTGGTTGGGGAACTCCTTATCATCTACCCCTATTGACATCATCCATATACTCTGAGTATCCCACAGGCCACTTACCTCTACCCTCTGAGTTTGTTCACTTTGTCCCGCCTCTGGTACAACTTATCCCTTGTCTTGTTGTCCCCCTGACACTTGACCTAGTTGAACGGTTGCGGCCACTTATACCTCACATATACCCCCAACCAAGGGCAGTCTTGAGTCTTCCCACATTTTGACTTTGTCCATGTACCTCCTCCAGTTCCTAACCTCACCTAGTAGATTTCACGAAGCCCTTTGCTTCTTGGAGTCGCGTCCCCCTTTTTTTTCGACATCAGCACAGTTTCCAAAAGGGAAATAGTATCCTGACTCTCATTACCTTTTCAATGAGAGGTCTCGGATGGCACAGGGCGAACCAAAATTACTCCCTGTTGTCGTTGACCCCTGTAACATTCAAATTCAACACTTTCTCATGTTACGATGGGTCTTACTTTGCGACTATTGCAGTTATTTCTTATATTTTTCGAAGACCTCCGAACTTGGTCGGGCTATCAATGCCTACAAAATCTGTGATATTTCTTACAGATGCCACTGCCTACTGTTCAGAGTATGTTCCTCTACAGAATTTTTTTATACCTTTATCATGACCGCCCCCGAGGGTGCTGCAGTTGTCTATGTCAACACACCATTCCTTTTTGAGGTACATGACACGAGCACGGGGCATGCCCACCTCGTTTGTACACATTTTATTTTTAAACACCTTATGGAAGGTTGAGTTCTACAGGTTCCCTTCTTCCTCCAATGGGTAATTCTTGACAATCCCACTATCACTCTCTCTTACAACGACACTCTCAGTAGAAGAAACATTGATTAATTTCGGCTATACTTATTCTCCTAACCTCATCCATCAGGGGGCATCTGTTATCACTGAAATTTCATCCACAAATGGTTACAAGAGTTCAACATCATCAAATAGTTATGAGGTCACCAATGGACCAAAATTACCACAAAATCATTTCCAAGGGGTCAAAAACTATACAACCAGTGACAAAATTAAAGTGCGCTATGACTACACAGGGCACGCGCGCACATGCGCAAAATAGAAACACAGGAAAAGCACACATGCGCCCGATGCACAAATGTGGTCACTAAAAGCCATGCACATCTGAGAACGACGCATTTATGAGAGTGGTCGACCTCCCACCCACTTCTGGTTCAGCTTCCAAGTTGATTTGACACTCAAATTTGGAATGGATCCGACTGGGTGGCTTGTCAAAGACCTAAAAATTCCCTAATTAGCTTCTTTCCACACTATAAGCTGGTTGCACAATACCTCAAAGAGGTGCTATAAAAAGTCCATGGGTGCAATTCATTTTTTAAGGAATTCAATAGCAAAGTTATGCTTCTACTATTCTCTTGAGGAATCCTCTATTCTCACCAAGAGTATACTAGCACCATTACATTGGGCAATCCATATCACCCCTTGAGTGGATTAGCAAATAATTATTTCACCATTTTCATTCAAATTTGTAAGAAGAGCTGATTTGTGGGGGTCCAAGAGCCCTCCCTTAGAGGAAGAAGGGACTCATAGTCCTCTTTCTTCTTGGTGTTTTATTTCACTGATATAAACCTTACCATTGGTGATATGGGTCTTATCATTTTTTTTGTCCTTATGTCCCTATGCTCATTAGTTTAGTTGTTATTTTATTTCTTAGTTTATTTCTTAGTTGTTCTTTTATATTTCTTTCTCTAACCCTTTTCCTTACAGTTGTCCTGCTTAGCAGAACCAACTAAGCTTGCAAGCACCTCTGTTTTTCTCACTAAGGTGATGAAAGAGGTGCAACACTAACTACTCCCTTTAATTCTTTGACTAGGAGAAGGAGGAGAAAGGGAAGGAGACCTAATGAGTGAAGAAGGTGAAAGGTTGAGATGAGGTTGATTTATGGGTGGTGTGCTTAAATCCAAATAATTAGGTGCATTCAAAGCACTGGGAAAAGTTGATATAACTAGAGTGGGGAACAACCAAACTGGTAACCCGATGGTGAGTCCCATATGATTCAGTGTGGAAACACATGGAGGACCAACGTTTCCAAAAGAAGGAAAGAAAAAATATTCCTTGGGAAAAGGGGTTCCTTCATTGGAACACCTAGGAACTAACTCCATTGACATTGACTTGCTGATCCAAAAAGGATCCAGTAAAGGATAAGAACAATTGATAGCGCAGAGAGGCAACTCAAGATGCTCAAAATGGATTTAGTAGACAACAAAAGGGAAAAAATTCAAAGTTTCCAAAACTCAGTTAAAAGGGCATTATCGCGAAGAGCACGTCGCAATATTTCTAACGGTGCAAACGACTCGTCAAACATAGTTACGAATCAAAATATATAAGCACTCAAAGATTAGGTCAAACTTGGTCAAAAGTAAAAACGTCAAGGTGACACATGGCATGTTCGTACAATTGAGTTGGCATGGGATGACGTGGAAAGGTCGTACAGATTGATGGCAGACACGTGGGAAAATCAAGTTGTGAAAAGTGTCAATTTCGTGGAAAAAAATATATGGTGCCACATGGCCCAGTCATGGGCTACCATGTGGCACACCTCTAATGGTTAGTGTGTGAAAACGTTATATGACTCCATAGGAGTCGAACTCATGACCTCTATGTTAGCCCAAAGGCCCACAACGCCATGCTACCAATACACCATGCTATGTTTCTTGTTTATAATATGGTTGAAATTTAATTTAAGTCTAATGTTTTATGTATGCACCAAAGGAAAGGGGCTAGGACTTTGAACCAACCCCTGGTTATATATATTGCCCCATATGACAATAACCTACTCTAGACTAGGGGCTTATGCCAACTATCTACCAACAAATATAGTATATTCCACCAAAATTCCACCAGTTTTAAAACGGCTCCACCAGTTTAGCAACCTCCGCCAACCTGTTATAACAACACACCAAAATAGAGGGGAGTGTTGGTTGTGGAGCATACTTATCTTCTTGATTCAGAGGTCCTTGCTTTTAGCTATGTTTATACCCCATGAAGTATTTACAGCCCAGAAGTATGTACACTCTTCCACGTGGGGGAGTGTAGAGGGGGAGTACCCCCTCTGCGGGGTCTGGGGGCAAGCAGGGCCCCAGCGAGGGCTCGGGGGTGAATCCCTCGAAGAAAAATTTTCCTTGTAAATGTATATTGTAATTTCATTGTAAATCTGGACCATTCATTATAAGGTCGCAGATCTTACGGTAGAGATTATGTTAGGGTTTTTTTCCCTAGAAGGAAACCCTCTTTTATGAGGGAAATGTATTGTGGCTATGATTGATAGCAAATATTGTATTCTGAGAGAGGAGACTGTGAGAGAAAGAAGAGGAAGTTATAGCAGGTTTTGCTGTAGGTTGTATCCCTTCATTTGTTGGATAATAATAAAGGAAGGACCTGGCAATTTCTCTAGTGGACGTAGCCCACACTGGGTGAACCACGTAAATCTGTGTCTCTCTTGTATTGTGTATCTTTGTGTTTTGTTTCCGCATTTGTTTTATTTTATTGCTCCACGGTCCTATTTTTCTAACAACTGGTATCAGAGCGAAAGGTAACTCACAGGAAAAGAGGGTTCCTGGTTCGAGTGGGAGCAATGTTGGAAGATGGAAAGTTTAGGGTTGAGAAATTTAATGGCCAAAACTACCAGTTATGGAAGATGCAGATGGAAGATTATTTATATCATAAGGATCTATTCCTACCATTGGGTGGAGTAGTAAAGAAGTCGACGACCATGAAGGATGAAGAGTGGGATATTCTTGACAGAAAGACTCTAGGAACGATACGGCTGAGCCTGACAGCGTCGATGGATTTCAATATTTCCAAAGAAAAGACAACGAAGGGTTTTATGAACGCATTGGCCAAATTGTATGAAAAACCCTCGGCGTTCAATAAGGTATTTATAATGAAGAGATTATTTGATATGAAGATTTCATAAGGTGGGTCTGTTGTAGATCATTTAAATGAATTTAATATGGTTACTAATCAACTAAGTTCTGTAAAAGTGGACTTTGATGATGAGGTCAGGGCTCTTCTAATCTTGTGCTCATTGCCAGAAAACTGGAACAACTTGGTTATGGCTATAAGTAACTCTGTATCTAGTTCAAATACTTTAAAATTTGATGATGTTGTTGGTGTTATCCTTAGTGAGGAAATGCAATGGAAAAGCACAAGTGAGACATCAGGAAATGCGTTGAACATGGAGAAGAGGGGAAGACAAAAGGATAGAGGAAAGAGCTCAGGAAACAACGGAAATTCTAGGAAGGGAAAATCCAAATCCAGACTTGGAAAGATAGAGTGTTGGAATTGTGGGAAGAAAAGACATCTGAAGAAATATTGCAGAGCTCCAAAGAAGCAAAGAGATGGACAATGGGAGAGAAATCAGGAAGCAAATGTAACAGGTGATGTGTTACAAGATGCTNTCATTTCATGCCACACCCCATAGGAAACATTTTCTAGATTATGTTCAAGGGGATTTTGGACAGGTTCATTCGGGTGATGATGCACCATGCAAAATTGTTGGAATGGGAAAGGTAAAAATAAAGCAATGAAATGGAAACCAATGGTTGTTGAAAGAATTAAGACATGTTCCAGATTTAAGGAAAAGTCTAATTTCAACAGGGTAGTTGGCAAGTGAAGGTTGTGTATCCATATTTACAGATAACATGTGGAATATCATCAAAGGATCATTGGTCATAGCGAAAGGAGAGAAGGTAGGTACATTGTATTTATGTACTGGTAATACTGAATCTTCTATCTCTTTAGCTTCTACAGGAGTGGATACAACACTATGGAATCATAGGATTGGACACATGAGTGAGAAGGGTATGAAAATACTTCACAAAAGAAATTT